>JAOXYD010090719.1:0-12023 GCA_028565735.1 Pinacopodium congolense
GGACCGCAGACCGGATATCCCGCTATGTTATGTATGATAAGTATGTACATGGCATGTGGAGGAGCAAGTCCTCACATTTGATCTGCATCCACTAATTTTTTAGATCTCGACTCTCTGATGTCATGTCCATGGTCTTTATGATATAACTTATCTATTTTCTTAGACAAGGCTAATTAGCAATGATTTCAATAGGTCTAATATATTCTTGCTTTCCACATATGGTTGAGCTAGGCATTTAAAGGAAGTAAATTAATATTGTATCACAATGTTGTTTCATATTTTAACATCCTTCTTTGTCCCTTCACCATATGAAATTATTACTTTAACCTATCTAGAGAGCATTCTTTCTTTTACAAATTGATAGATCTTTTTTCCTTTCTCACGTACTTCCTTAAAGATGTGTATCTTATTTATAAAAACTGATCTCTACATAGTTTAGTTTTATTGCAGGTCATTCTTAAAGGCAATCTCTTCAATTATAGAATTTACCTTAGTATGTAAAGTAGTCTCTATGTTGAACCTCTGAGTCTAATATCTTAGACTCTTATCGTATCTGTGCACTACTTTAAAAAAATAGTAACAAGTTAGGCACAGGTTGTTTGGAATACTTTAATACCAATCCTTTGTAACTCCTATTAAGGTCTTTATGAAAAAAGAAACTCTTATTAAGGCAGATGAAAATTTCTGACACCTCATTATGATTAAGGAACTATCTAAATCCATTCAACAAGCGAGGTCCTCTATACCATTATAGACTTTCAAGTTAGGAAATCTAAATTTTAATAGAGGAAATTCATTCAATATGTCTAGGGTGAATGGCCAGCATACATTAGAGGAATCTCTCATAGGAATAGTTTCATAACTTTCTTCGACTAAATTGACCATTTATAGATCTATCTTATGTCCCCTACTGCCTGGGTTTGGGAATGTGACAAGCCTGTTACTAGGTTAGGGAGCTCTACTATATCCTAAGAACATATTGGCTAGTCATTTAATATTTTCTTGAAAGTTTATGAACATGGCGAACCATTAATTCATGTCCTATAGCCAATTGGTTGGTTATAAATTTATGACATATTTTATTAAAGATATTATTTATTTTATGTTTATTTATTTATTTTCGCAATAGTACCGGTACTGGTCAATATCGGTACTGTTGCGAAATATTTTTTAAAATTATAAATTAGTTCTTTAATTTTAGAAAATTTATAAATAGTCCTTAAATATATTATATTGTAAAATTTTTAACTTAACTTCCCAAAAGATTAAAAATAATATAAATTTAATATAATAATAAATTTATTAATTACTTTAAGACAATTAATAAATTAATTGTAACTAAAATAATTTTTAGATTCTTTTATACTCATTTTATTTAAAATTTACAAAAATAAATATAAATTAATGAAATATTATAGATTATTTAATAGTATATTAAAAAAGATTATAAATATATATTAGTTAATGGAACATTTAAGATTTTTTAATAATACATTAAAAAAGATTATAAATATAAATATGAATTAATAAAATCTTTGGTGTATTATCTAAATTTAAATTAAATACAGATTAAAATAAAAATAAAAATTACTTTCTAATAAAAATAACTATACAATTAATTTATATATTAAAATTAAATAAAAATATTTGTTATTACTAAAAATATAAAAAATAAAAATTGTGAAAATTATTAATTTTTCAAATTTTCATTTTGGTCTCGATACGAAATCAATACTAATCGAAACAATTGGTACCAAATGGAATAGGTTGGTACCGACTGGTATTTGTATGCTGTAAGAATCAGGATATTATCGTTTCATTCCGGTTGGTACGGAACGGTATTAAACACCTTGGGATTGATAGAGTTCTTAAAATAGTATAGTTAAAGTGATTTTTTTTTCGTCATATAAACCTTTATACTCCCTGATATCTACTAGAAAATTGACTACTTATCAATTCAAACTGAAATCTACATTTATGGGTATTTTCATGCTCCAATGGAACTTTAAGAAAAGAAAAAAGAAAGAAAGAAAAGAAACTTGTGGTTAACGTACATAAATATATTGACATATACAAAGAGAGGGATAAATTAGAACAAAGCATTTCTTATATAAGCAAGCTTTCATAATAAATTTCATTTATAAAAAGAGAGTAAAAGGTAAGAACAAACAAATTAGAAAGGAGACCAAGAATATGATCTCGTACTTCATTTTGCATTAATAATTGAAGTTTATAATTATTTGACTAGGTGAAAATTTAGAATCTCTTAGTTAATAAGAAAGTGTCTTATGATAATAAAATTTTGGTCACATTCACTCTCATTCCCTTATGACACTTCTGTTGTTTCCATCTTCAACTGAGATATTGAAAAAAAATTAAAAATGAAAAAGAAGAGGAGAAGGTAAAAGCACATTAAATCTTAGCAAAATCGAGGAGAAATATATATACTTAAGTAAGGTGGTATATAGGTCATTTTGCATACAAATTAGTACAATTTTAACTAAAAGAAGACAAGTAAGATGATAATGTTTGTAACATTAATAAGGGTTAATAATACTATCAATCTTGCGTAGATGTATATGGACTCTCAAATAGTGTTATTTAGTGTTAAAAATGAAGATGAGATATTTTTAATAGAACTCATAAAGGTCATGATATTTCATATAATTTATCCAATTTTTAATTTATCATATCTTATGATTTAATTGAATAATATATTAAATTTTATTTGTTTTAGTAAATTATATCCTACCCCCTTATAGTTTGGTCAAATTTTATTTTACCTCCTATACTTTAAACATGTCATGACATCCCTCCAAACTTTTAAGAAACTTTCATTGTATCACTATATTGTTAAAATTTTTCTAAACATTAATGAATTATTGACGTGACATTTGACATAGTGAGTAACATGGAAGAGATGATGATATGTCAGGTGATTGGATTGTGTGATGTGGCATATGATAATGAAGTTTCCTTCACAATTGAGGGGGTATGTGATGATATTTTTAATAATTATATAGGGTGTAATGAAATTTGGCTAAATCATTGGGAGTCAAGTGTAATTTATATTATATTTCTTTCTAAAAATTTATAATTTATATTCATAATATTTATACTAAAAATAATCTTGGAATAAAATTTTCAAAACTTTGAATAATTAAAAAATTATTTTAGTGAGATATATTTCAATATTTCTAATTTATTGTACATATGAATTCATAAATAATCAATGAATAATATTTTTAGTTATTTTTTTAACTTTAGTAGGTTATTTTCTTTCTTTTTAAACTTAATTGCATGTATGTAATTTTTTGGTATATATAATAATTTTATTTTTATTTTTAATAATTTATTTAGTATATTACGTAAGTAATTTTATTTTGTTAATATTTTAAATATCTAAATTTTAATGATAAAATTATTTTATTTATTTGAAATTAGTTAAAAGTTTTTAACTTTTGTAAAACTTTAAAAATGCATTGCAAAATTAATAAATATTTAATTTTGGATCATTATTGATATGAAATTTTTAATAGAATTTTGTTATAATAATAATAATAATATATGTGAACCTATGTGAACTCCTAAATTTAATTTTATAGTTTAACATAATTTTACAATTTAATACAGAAGTCAAATTTTAATCAATTTAAAAAAAATTTAAAAATTTAAATGTCATCACTTTTAAAAATATTTTTTATACAATAGATTCTTTTATACAAATTTATAAATTTTATTAGATATTTAAATTTTATTTTTAAAACATTTAAATATGATACCTTTTTAAATTGCTATTGATGTTGCTTATAGGGTCTATATATGATCCTTTACAACTAGTATCATTTAGATTTCAATTATGGTTACCACAAAATGAAACTGCAAAATAATTTTTCATGCATTAAATTGATGTTTTAATCCTTAGCCATGTGAACATTTGCAATTCAACTATATAACAAGAACATATATATTGATACTTATAAATTAATGTCATCTACTATATTTTCTACCATGATTACCCAAGCATAATAAAGTTGAAAGTTGAAGATACGATAGATAACTAAACATATATTAATTTTGTTTTTTACTATTTTTCTAAATATTGATCTTTTCTCATTTTATTTATGCAAAATTTCATGTTACTTTAAGTGTAAGGATAAAATTAGTATCCTCTTTTTCTAATAGAACTTTTATTCTTTCTATGTTTTTTTAGGTGTTTAAGTTGGATTAAAATGGGCTTACTAAAGTTTAAAAAATAACTAAAAAATATTACTAATTGATTATTTATGAATTCATATGTCTAATAAACTAGAAATATTGAAATATATATCTTTAAAATAATTTTTTAATTATTCAAAGTTCTGAAATTTTTATTTCAAGATTATTTTTAATCTACAAATTATGAATATAAAAATAAATTTTAGTAATCAAAATAAAATAAATTACACTTTATCCTTTATAGTTTAGCCAAATTTCATTTCATCCCTTTTAATTTTTAAAAATATCACCACACACTTCCTAAATTTTGAAAGAAATGTCACATACCCATTACTATGTCATATGCCACATCACACAATCTAATCACCTACCATGTCAGCATCTCTTCCATATCACTCGCTATATCAACTGTCACGTCAATAATATGTTAGTGACTAGGAAAATTTTAATGGCAGGGGGTACGGTGAAAATTCCTTAAAAGTTTAAGGGGTATGGTGGCATTTCTAAAGTATAGAAGGTGAATGAAATTTGACCAAATTACAAAGGATGGGATTTAATTTACTCTTTCTTTTCTAGTTATATAATTTGAATCTTATTAAAATTTTAAATTTTCTTAAACAAAATAGAAAGAAGGGTCATTGAAATATATGACTTTTTACTATAAGAAGGGAAGCTCAATTGTTAAAGTAATTTGTTAATGTAATGTAAGGACGTAGTCAGGTTATTTGTAACTTTAAATTGAATTTCTTATGTTACTATTACTAATTTTGAGCTAGATTAAATGAATTTGTTATTATAGGATTTTATGTTAGTTTATTCTATAGATATCTTCAGTTACTACTATTAGAAGAGTTGAACAAAATAAACAGAGAATTTGTATTATGTATTATGTGCTTTCTATACAAGAGTAAACTCCTAATTATACATGACCTCTTATACTAAAACAAGGAAAGTAGATTAACGAAAGAAAATTAAAATATTGTTACAATTAAGAAAATTATTACAAAGCAAGAATATTTGTAATTGATATATATTCTCTAAGATGTCTTTAACATCACTTATAAAACTCAAGAAGGAGGAAAATTAACAAAAGCTAGAGTTTAGAGATAAAAGTACAAAACCATCCTATTGACTGAGTTTAGTGAATATATCATTAGTTCGATCTTTAGCAGGAATAAAGATAAATCATACTATATCATGAACAATATGATATCTTATAATGTAAAAATCATTATTAATATATTTAGTTTACTAATTGAAGACATCACCATAGGCAATATGCATAAAACTACAATTATCACAATGAAGCTAGTCATTGATGAGTGTATAATACCTATATCTTGTAGTAAACAAAGCAATCAAATATGATCAAAGGTAGTATCAACCATGACTCAGTATTCAGAAGTAATGTATGAGTATTTGTTTCTTACTATGTTATAAAAGTAATGTATCTCTAAGGACAAATAGAAACTAATGGTAAATCATCACTCAATAGGATCTACTATCCTAATTTACATTAGAATAAAATTTTAGAATAAAGATTTATGTTGAGAAAAATAAAGGTTATGAAATAAAGTCCCTTTAAAATAATGGATGTTGCATGTGACAACATCATAATGAGTTGTACATGAAGAAGACATGAATTAATTGATAATGTAGATTGCATGGACAATGTTAGTTCAAATGACTGTGAGATAAATAAGACTACTAAATAATTATCAATAAAATGTAACATCACTTAAAAGACTACCATCACAAGCAGAATAATGGGTATTAGGCCCCATAAAAAGGCATATATAATTTTAGAATTTATGAGAGTTTCACATGAAATAAGCGTAGTAGCATACTCAATTTGACTTAAGTAATATCTAGACTAGTCAAAGGAGATTTCAAATCTCGAGAAAGAAATTAAAGAGTCCTAGATACTTCGTGTGAAAATGTTAATAAGGACAACTTTTAAGATAAACAATGCCTTGAAAATCATCACCAATAATAATCATGTCAATACAAGGTTACAATTGAAATGATGTATAATTATAAGGACTAGATTTAAAATTAAGTTAAGGGATAATGCTATTATACATGGAAAACTAAGCTCATGGTGTTTTGTTAAGACCATAGATAGCATTTCATAGCTAATAAACCTTATAAAGTTAGTAAGTATAATCAGGAGGCAGTTGCATGTACAACTTTTTAAATAAATCACCATTGAAAAATAAATTATTAACATCCATTTGAAATTATTTTCATTACTTTGTAATGGTAATGCACTAAGATTTCAAACAGAAGTAAGATAAGATATTAAAGCAAAAGTCTTTTTATAGTTAATACCATATTTTAGAGCAAAGTCATTTTTTATGAGTTCGACTTTATATTTTTCAATAAATCCATTTATTCAATTCTTGATTTTGTAAACCAATTTACAACGTATTACCAATTTTTTAGAGGGTAAATCAATTAAATATTACGTATACTTATCAATAAGTGCTTGAAACTCTTTTGTCATTATTTTCTACTATAAAGGATTGGAATTAGCCTCGCAATATGCATGAGACTTTTAAGGTGTAATGGTGAAACAAACATAACAATGAAGAAGACTAAGGGATGACTTATGCAAGTAGGCCAACGAAATGTATCAAAAATTGAAATAGATGGAGTAGGAGAAATTAAAACTAAAGTCTCAGTAGGTTCCACAGTTAGAGGAGATTCTATAAGAAAGACAAATGGATGGTTCATATTGAAAGAGCTACCACTTATAGAAATTTCATTACAAAGAATATGAAGAATAGGATTAAAGAAAAGAGATGCAGTAGGTTTATCAATTTGAAAGGAAGATAGAGTTAAGAGTGTTATATAGTTCTGTAACACTCCAAACCCCTATGTATACCCTTTCCCCCACCCATATTTTTTAATTTTCATTTTCACCCCCCAAAACTTTCAATATTCATGAAAATCACCTCATCTTTATTCACTACCTTAGCAGTTCAAATAACTATACTAATTAGCTCATTTCCTCAAACCTAACTTAACCATACCAAAATCATTATATAAAAACCTTGAAATCATTACAAATATAGAAGAGAAAAGCCGATGAAAATCGTCAATAGTTGATCTGTCATCTTCAGTGACTATTTCTAATAACCTATACTACTATATGACTCGTCTTCATGTCAGATACAAAATCTCTAAAGTATCATTACGAGAAAATGTCAAAGTTACTGTTGATTGAAGGAAATTCGATTAAGGCTTTAACAAAATTTTCATTAATTCATCTAATTCTAGTAAGAATCTAAACATCTTGCGTTTATGAAAATTAATCTAAGCATTGAGAGTTTTCAAATGGTATATAAATTGTCAGATTTTGATACTAAAGAATTTTCTATTCATTAGAGGAATATTTTAGTCGTCTCAGTATTTTTTGTGACTTTATGGAAAATTTTTTGATAATTTTGAAATTTTATATAAATCATATTGATCATTTTTTCCTTAAGAACTAAAATAAAATTCCTATTGGTTTGTAAATTAAATCATGAAAAGTTTAGGTAAAAATAAAAATAATAATCAAAATTTATAATTAGACCAATCTAGTAAACCTAATGAGGCCTAAGTTGTTAACTGAGCCGAATAGCACATTTGTGACGATAATTGAGATAATTGAAACTTATGTGATGCCAACTTTCTTGATAGGATTCTTGTTAAACGAGCCATTGGGTTAAAGGTATCATGTAATTCGATAAATCAATTCTTTAGAGTTCTTAGGGGTATATTAAGTAAATTATAATGTTGATTCCTTTCTTATTCTCTAGATTCATTAACAGCAAAACCTACATCCCGAGGATCTAACAGAGGAGATCATTAATCAGGTGAGTTCTTATTCGCAATGTTAAATCAAATTCCATACTAGCCTTTAAGTATGATTTAATGTTGATATAGACAATGACATGCTAGGTTAGGATATAAACTTATGTCATACATTTGTATAGATTAATATGTATGCCTATATATAATATACTTAAATATGTATTTATTATCATGATACTTAAGCATATACATATGTATTTGGATACTAAGACATATTGTATACATTTATTATAGCCTTTGTGTGATTGTGCTTGGTGTGTTTGATTGTGATTAGTAGAGGAGGAAATATATCAAACATTCCATCTGTTGAGTATGCATTAAGACTGGTTGTCTATTGGCTTATTCATGAGGGATTTTATGAATAATCATACTTTACATTATTAAGATATGACGTATATCAATCTTAGTTGACACATTACTATAGATTAAGTCCCTGATTGAGATATTTATTATGATTTGATTGTGTTTGGAAATGGCCAATCTATTGGTGATGTCTATGCTCCTCATAGTTACTTTAGATTAAGAGAGTCTTATAACTATTATAAGTATAAGTTAATGGCTGGACCATTAGTGATGCATTGCTCCCTATAGCTACTCGAAATTATTGTCTGGATTACCTTTGGAGACTAGGTTTTTACAGGTGCTCCTTCTTTATGATTATAATTATGTTGTATTAGATTTGACATGCATCATGATTGTATATATATATATTGTACTATTGATATATTATTGTATATGAGCATGTTATTGAGTGTCATAAAGTAAATGAACTTTCTCAATGAGATCTAATTCTCCTCAACCACATCTTTTTAATTCAGTTACTATCAACTTCACAGTGATGACTTCTAAGAATTATAGACTGCAGTACTTCTAGCCATAAATATTTCTTATTCTACTATTGATTGTATTTATATTCTAGTATCCTTAATAACATTACTTTGAATATGTTGTCATTTTCTTCTAAAGTTCATGATCTTTATTATATTTGTATTGTTTTTTAACATAAATCTATGATATTGTTTATTTGGCTTTCACATATATGTTTGTCGTTAACTATAAGACTTATGTGCAATTTGTAGGCTTGTTCTCAAGTCCCACGTGTTGGTCATGTATTTATTTTGAGTCGTGACAGTTTCTAAAAAGATATGATGAGAAATGGAAAGACATTTAGAAAGAGAATCCAAATAATGATAATCTTTATGTTTAATACCATATGTTCGAAAGCAAAACAACAAAAAAAAGCTATTGACTCTAATTTAGTAAATTCATAAGACTGAAGAAGAATGAAATTATCATAGCAAAGCATTTTTATTTTATAAGAAGACAAAGTAGCAATAATAGTTTTAAATTATAAGTATATGGAAGGAAATTAGACTTATTTTGTATGAGATAAATAATGTAAATATAGAATAATCATAACAAATCATAAAAAATCAACCACCCATAAAAGTATAGAGAGCGTGGCCTTAAGCAAGTATAATAAATAGATGTGTTATTAGAAAAAGGTAAAGTTTGATATTTTGAAAGTTGGACATGAAACACAATCAACATTATCTATTGTGACATGACCTAAAAAACCACTAAAAATTAAAGTTTTCAACTTAGAATTGAAAAGATTATCCAAAGGTGCATGTTAAACGTGAGAAATAACAAAAGAAATATTACCATTGGAAGGAAGAAAAAGTGTTGTAAGCTCAAAGAAGTGACTAAATTTACTCTAAGGGATCTCCCCCATCCATGAATTTTGGATGATATAACCATGAATAGAAAAATGGACAACAACAAAGATCTTGTTTTAATTGTGGAAGATTAGAAATATCTTTTATAGAAAACTTAGTGGAAGTGCTACTAAATACTCCTAAGTAGTAACATAAAAAAAAGAGTATAAGGCTAAGATTTAATACCTTACTTAGAAATTTTCTTATATTGTAATTGTTGACATTTAACAATAACATGAGCAAAATTTTTCTAGTAATTTCAATAATTCTTTTGAGATGAATTCGGAGTAAAACCCAATAATATTTTATCTATATGAGCCATTTTATAAGATACTTAAACAACAAGAATTAAATCAATCAAAGATGATGCTTATACAGTTCAAATATTGTCTAGGTCTCCTTCCAAAATAATTCCTTGATTACATTATTAAGTTTAGGAAGGAAGCTACAATGAAGTAAATAATTTTAATGGTCTCAAACTTATCTCTAAGTGTCACAAAGAGATGATAAACACGTTCTCGATCATGAAGCTTAGTGAAGAATTTAATGACTTTAGCATTAGGTCATGCTAGATCACAAATAGCTAATCATCTTACAAGATTTATAGCTTAGTGGTATAGACATGAATACTCCATCTTGGTTGTTGTTGTTGCAGCATAAAATGAATTTGGTGATATAGCTAAATTTGATGAATATCATTAGAGACTGAATATCAAAATTCTAAAGAATCTTTTACATCTCTTGTAATGTTAAGCAAGTGAAAATTTAATTTGATAATGCTGGCAAAGGTGTTACATAATTAAGTTAAGATCTAACTTGCCATCACATTTCTTTAATCGGATTAATGAACTTTTCTTTATTTTCTTTATTTTTCTTGGTAAATTTTGGAACTTCACTAATCATAATATGCGCTAATATTTTGCTTTTTAAGAAGCTATACATCTCTTAAAACTCATAAATCATAATGTGATCCATCAAATATAGCATTAATTGTCTTAGGAATATGTTCATTAGAATTGATGATAGCAATAAGATTTAAAAAACAACAAAATCAAGATGAAAGTGGGCAAAATCAGTAATTTGAGATGGAATTTTGCACAAATGAATGACATATCTGGATTTAGAACAACGAAAAATTTTAACAATCAGTCTGAAAAAAGAAGACTAAAAACGGGTTGAAATAATGTGATCATGTTGTGAACCAATTAATTAGGTCTGACCAAACAGATGCATAAGAAAAGTTGACGTGGCATACTTAGATGAAGACACCTGAAATAAGTTTAGAAGGACACGCGGTTATTGCTGAACGGATATCCATTTTGTACAACATGTGTCAGCATTACTACTGTTTGGCTCCTATTGGAACACGTGTGAGCCTTTTGTGTCGTTAGCCCATGGAATGCGTGGATCGTTTTTCAAAATTTTAGTACCATGTGAGGGCATCTACAGTTTTTTATGGTGACAATGTGACATGTTTTATGTTGTTTGACGACTGATCAAAAATGTTTTTAAATCAGCGATGGCCAACAGCGACAGGCGGTAGAAGACAGCGGTATAGTATTTTAAGTCTGATTCAGCTTGATTGTAATTTTGTATTATAATTTTTTTTATTTTTATATTAAATTTTATATTTTATATTTTTGTATTATTTTTCGATTAATATAATTATAAAATATAAATAAAAAATAGAAAAAAAAAGTTCCAAACTAATATAAACCAAATGAATCTTAAAATTTTAAATTTTAGGGTTTAAAATTAGGATTTTAAGTTTTAGAATTTAAAATTTTTAAATTTAAAAGTCGTGTGATTCAACTTTTTATTTTTATTTTTATTTTTATTTTTATTTTTACGTATTTTCATCAATTTTTATTTTTGTATTATATATACATATTATTTTTTATTTCTATACTATTTTTAAAATTTTATATTCAAAAAATAAAAACAAGAAATAACAACAAACGAAGCCTTTAGACCTGTGTTTTTCCTTACCTTTTGCTTTATACCGACTGTCTCTTTGTTTATTAATTGATTTTTATTTATCTTTTCAAAAAAAGTTTTTAGGTTTTAAAATTTTTAAATTTTATTTAAAAATTACAAAGTTAAAAATAATAAAATAGTATTTTCACCCTTCTCCAAATATTGAGGACCACGAGAGACCGAGTGGGGTTTCTTAGAAATTTTATTAATACCGTAATGCAATAATTTCCTCAGGCCGATACAAAATAC
>JAOXYD010090730.1:0-25735 GCA_028565735.1 Pinacopodium congolense
CATTTAATTACTAGAATCATTAATAAATAATCATACTTAGGAAATATTACAACATAATGAGGTTCGGGATCTTACAAGTAAAAGACACCAGATTTATTCTGGTTTGGATCTATCCACTTACTCTTAGTCTAGTCCCCAAAACCAATGTTGAGATTTGGTTCTTATTATAACTTTAACAAAAAAAAATACCGTTTATTTACAATCCTTTTCACATGTTGAAGGAGAACCTTTCACTCACCTCTTTTTCCTAAGCTTAAGAATAACTTCTAAAAAGACTCACAAGAACACATTAATAGAAAATTACATTGCTCAACTTTCCCCTATGTAATCAAAAGACTTGAATAATGAATGCATACCATAATGAATTAAAACCTTACAAAAATAAACACTAAAACAAAAAATTGACTTGAAGAAAGAAGACTCATATAAAACACTCGTATATTGTGATAAAAGACTTGTACACTTGAAAAAAATTCTCTTCTCTATTTTTATCTCACGTTATAAAAAATACTTATTTATACTCATTAATATATCCGTTGTGCAACAATCTTAGTATCCATTATCTAATGGGAAGAAAACAAATAAATGATTTAACCGTTGTGTAATCTGGCAAATCATGTCTTTATTCATAACGTTAACAACATTTGGTCGACAAATATTCCTAGTTCGATCGATCGATAAACCTTTGTCTTAAGTTCGATTAACCATCTTGATAAGCCTTTGCTAGAGTTTGATCGACCGATTAAACTCATTCGGTCAATCTATATCAAAGCCAACCAGTACTCTTTTGATTATAACTTAACTTGAAATCTTTCTTTTAAAACCTTTATTATCTTAACTTCATACCATCCTAACCAATTAAAATAATCATCAAGAGGGTAAGATTAAATTAACTAGATAAAACTCTTGATTGTGCACCTATATGCATATTCTAAAATATGTATATATATAAATGATCAAATATAAGCCTCTTGAACACACCAACCTAAAATCAAGCAAAGTTTGCATTAATCAAAACATAAATAAACCAATTTAAACTAAAGAAATTCTTTAAAATTAAGTCTTCATTTAATTTTTTGTTTTCTTCTTTGAGACTCCATAATTGATTAACTTGAGCTTTGTTCAACCTATCTTTCAAACATGCTTAAAAACATACACATTAGTATCAAAGGTTGTTTTGTCATTACCAAAATAAGGTGAAACTATCCTTAGTTCAACATACCTCATTATTAGTCACCATCATGCTGGGTTTTTCCCTGTTGGGACATTCCCTTACATAGTAAGGGCCATCACAAATATAACAACTTGTGTTCTTGTCATTTTTTCTACCCATTAGTGGAAGCATCATTGTTTCATTTAATTTGCCTTTCCTTTTGTCATTCTGGCCTTTTTTCCATCAAACTTCGATTTGCCACATTCATATTTGCACTTATCCTTGTCGTTGGATGATTTGGAGGTTCACCCTACCTCCTTTTCTTTATTTGGAAATAAATTTATCAATCTATTCATTACTGCTATTGGGTAGAGCTTATGCACTCTATCTTCTTAAATTGATATATGCCTATGGTTTCAATCTAGACAAGAAATTAAAGAGTTTATTCTCTTATAACATGTTCCTAATGTCCAACATCAAGGAACTAAAGACCTTAGCACAATTTTGAATGGAACCATTTTACTATAATTTCTACAAATTCTCTCTAATAACCTATGACGTGTTACAAGGAAGAAATAGTTCCTTTAATTCATATAGAAGGGCCTCTCAAGGGTCTATTATGGGACATGCAACATTCAGATCATCATCAATTCTAACATGCCACCATAATTTTGCATCCCCAACTAAATAAATGCATATCAATCTCACCTTATCACATTCTTGCACCCTTATAATATCAAAGTATTTTTGCATGTCCCAAAAAAAAAATCTCTAACACTTTTTCATCCCACACACCATTAAAGTACTTAGGTTTAGGGACCTTAAGCCTTACTCAAGTGCCACCCCCATCTATAGATGCACAGTTCTTAATAAGAGCCAAGGGATCTTGCAAGATGCTAACTCTTATATTGACTTCAGCCAATATTGCATCAATTATATGATGCATCCCCTGGACTGCCTTTTCTAAGTGTTCAATTCTCAATGAAAATTTTATTATCTTATCCTCTATAATGCTCCAATGCCATGTTCTAGTCTAACAAGATTTTCCTTAATGGTTTCTATATTTTGATTTCCAACCATAGCAATTGCACAAAATGTTAGATAGTAAAACAACCCTAGAAATTTTTCAAATAAAACTTTGGTACTAACTTGCTACAAAGGTGTTTTGAGGCTATGTAAATCACCGAATCTTTACCTTATAATTGCAATTAAGATTTCTCTATTGATCCAGCAAAATTCGGCTAAACACTTGCTTATAATGTAATGTTATGTATGTTATCAAAGTTGTGTGGAAAAAATGAGACAACTTGAATATAAGGAATCAATGAGTTTGTAAGAATATGTGGGGCTTTTATTATAAGAACATGAAGTACAATGATAGCACAATATGTTTGAAGGGATTACGCATCAATATATCCTTAGACATATGGAAAACCAACTAGATAAGGTTAGAAGTTTGAAAAATAATGGCAGTTATAACTTATAACTACCCATATCCAAATAACTACTATAGCTAATTCATTTAAGGACCTTTCTAAGCCTTTCTAGATCAACCAACACATTGGCATTAAGTCCAAGCCTTCAAAGATAATGTAGCAATACAGCAACATGGGCATACCCTACATATACCTCCCCTATTTAGTTAATAAGATCGAAGCATAAATATGGGCTGGGCAAGCGAACAATGACGTCATTTAGGCGTGACTCCAAAGGTTATTATACTTATATCCACTAACACAAAATTGGTACCTAAGCCCACCTTCATAATCCTCTATAACCAACATATGTCGCATAGTCAAATGCTTCCGAGGATCACTTAAAGGATCTCATAATCACCATGTTGTTAAGAAAGTTAGTATTTAGAGTGGTATTTATTAAAATTATGGCTTTAAACTAATTTAAAATTTATTCAAAGTGATTTCTTTATATAAGCTAAGATCAAAACATTAACACTACTTTTAAAATTAAATTTAATAGTTTGAAATTTTTTAAAAATACCAAATTAAATGGGTGAAAAATTATAAGGCATTATTTTAACAAAAAAACAAGAGGGTCCTAAGGTGGAGACCCCCCTTAAAGTGAGAGGAGTATTTTTGTAATCTTCTAACCATGATTTAGAAAATTACAAAAATGCCTCCAACATTGGGTTCTGTAATCAAATCCTTATTTTAATTAAATTTTTATGTATAAACATCCATTTAACATTTATTTGTGAAATGATATTGAAATCTACAACCTAATAGAATTTATATGATTACTACAAGAAATTTTTTATTAACTTTTGTTTTATTGAAATATAGTTACCTTCCAAAAATTTTAAAAATGTTTTCTTTTTTTGTACTTTGTACTATTAGCCCTTGTTTGGAATAATTTTGTTGAATTCTCTTATAATTCTAAATTTTTATATTTGGAATAAAAAATTTTCATTTTAATTTTATGATTTAGATTTTGTTGAATTCAATATAACTAATCAAAATTCTATCAAAATTTTTGGAATTTATAAATGAATTCTACAAACTTAAAAAATATATTTTTATCTTTAAAAGCTACCTTTACTAAACATTTTTTTGGTGTTAGTCTCTTTTTTGTGTTTTTTAACATACTATTATATTTTTATATTATATTATAATATATTATAATTTAATTTAATTGATATTATAATATATTAAAGATAATATATATCTATTCTTTCTTTACTAATTACTTTTGACTTCTGAGATTATTGCTTTTACTTTTCAAACATTTGATAGTTTGTTTTCATACAGCTGGTGGTGGAAATGGAAGACGTAGATGATGAACTAGTTATAGACATTAACATCCCTAACAACAAGAACCCTCTTGCAATTATTGAATATATAGATGATCTACATAATTCCTGTAAGAAAGCAGAGGTGAGGCTGAATCCTTATGTAATGTCCTTGATCAGATTGAAATTTATTAAATTTTTATATGCTTTTTAATATTATTTCAATCTTATTTTATTGATTAAATATTTAATTTGTGTTATATTTTATTTAATGACAAATTTATTGCAATAACACAAATTTTGGGCCTAAGCATGAGAAATTAAATCAATTTGAGTAAAAGCCAAAATTATTTTAATTTAAAAAAAAGAAAAAAAATCAAAATCATATTTGTTTTGAGCTCACCATTTTGATTAAGCAAACTGGTGAGCACAAAGGGACATTCGGAAACCAAGTGAGCAGCGGAATTAATTTGAAATAAAGGCACACAACTCTAGGCGATATAAGGGGAAGTGGGGAGTCTGGTGGTTGAGGAATAAAACAGGCAAAGTTGTCTTGGCATGGGGGTGCTGAAACAAGTGGACTAAAGATAAGAGAAGGGAAATGGGACGCTTGGCGGCTGTTTTGTGTCTTGGAGCCTTGCACCAGGAGTGGACCAACGGCTAAGCAGCCATACCAGTTAGCGGCTTGGAGCCTTTCACCAGGACAGCTGCTGCACAGGAGACGCACCAAAGAGCTACACTTGCGAGACGAGAGACGCACCAGGATGGATCGTTACTGCACTTTTGAGTTCAATTGCAATTTTTCATTATTTTATTTTTAATTTCTGAATCACTTTGTTATTTAATTAGCTGAATATTATGTTTTATTTATAAGTTTATTATTTTAGTCCTTTTTATATTATAACGTTTGTTTGCTTATGTTATTAATTTTTGTCTTCAGCAAATTTGAATTAAATTTCTTTTCATATTTTTATTTTAGTTATGCTTTATATCTTAATTATTACTTAGGTTTTAATTTATTTATTTTCTGTTTTAATTTAATTATTAGAAAGTTAGTTTAAGTTTTTAATTAATTAAATAATAGTTTAAGTTATGGGTGTTTGCATTAATTTAAAAGTCAATTTGTGCTTTTCTTTTATTGTTCTTAATTTTTCAGCTTTTATTTTCTTTTAATTAATTATGTTTAGTGTTTTATTAATTTTTATTTTTCTTAATTTAATTATGTTTAGCTAGTTTAATTTCGGATTGGAGGATATTAATGGGATTTTAGCTTAATAATTGTGAGAATTGATTATGAATTGATTAAATATTGTGGTTTAGGTAAAGATTGAATTGGAATTTCGCATAAATTATATGAATTAAAGATTAATTCTTAAGATTAGTCATCTTAGGTTTAATTTCTAATTCTATTATTAGGAATGAACTGGTGATACGTAATAGTCTTAGTGATTTTCGTAGGTAACAATAGGCTAATTAAATTTGCCAGTGAACTTAATTAACTTAGTTTAAAATTCTAATTCTTTAAGTTACACAATCTGACCTTGTGAGATTGTACCTTAGGCTAGTCATTCCCTAGTTGTTAATGCTATCACGCCGTTAAATCTAGAGAGCTTATTTTATGTTGCCTCGTGATTATGGATATGTTTTCTATCATATAAGACCTATCTAAAAAATGGCGGAACTGAAGGTTTGAGAGCCTGTTTAAACCTATAGGCCAGCATCTTACACCAATCGCAAGTTATCTATTTCGATGATCGATTATAAGTCTATAATTCCTAATATATCTTCCACCCAGCTTTAGTATTTCTTATTTGTTTATTCTTTATTTGTCTTTTGTATTTAGTTTTGATGTCTTTGCTTCCAAGGGTTTTATTTTCTTTTTGGCAACATTAGATATAGCAATTCATTCTAGCTCTATGTGGGATCAACCCTGACTTGCCGTAGCTACTTAGTTAGGTTAGTTAGATATTTTTATTATTTGGTAGCTTACGACGAGTTCACCATATACCTAAGACTGCTCACCCTTCCTATGTCACTGATTTCCAGCTTATATCTTGTTGTAACTTGATTTATAAAGCCATCTCGAAAATCCTCCCTAATAGGCTCAACATATTCTCCCTAACATTATCAGCCCTAACCAATCTACTTTTATAAAAAACCGTCGGATTCGTGACAACATTTTATTGGCCCAAGAAATCTTTAGGAATTACCACTTAGATAATGGCCATCAGCGTTGCGCCCTCAAAATTGACCTTAACAAATCTATGACTCTATTCACTTAGACTTCTTAACTTATGTCCTTCAAACATTAGGCTTCCCCACTCTTTTTACTTGATGGGTTGGGGAGTGTATCTACGCTCCCTCTAGATACACTCCCTCTTACTCTATCCTGATAAATGAGAATCCTTCCAAGTTCTTTAAAGGTAAATCTGGGCTTAGATAAGGGGATCACTTATCCCCTTATCTTTTTACTCTCTATACGGAAGTCCTTAATAGAAGTTTAGATTTGATTATCAGAAGAATCAAAACCAATTCTTTTTATCCCTTCATCTTGGAAACATTCAGAACCACATGGTTCTCTACAAAAGGTTCCAAAGAGGGGATCTCCCTATTAAATATTTAGGCCTGACCCTCATTACTGGCCTACTCTATAAAACAGATTGCCTTCCCCTTCTGGAAAAGTCACGAATAGAGTTAATAAGTGGATTAATTAGTTCCTCTCTTATGCAGGTAGACTTTAACTTATCAATTATGTTCTCTATACTTTCCAAGTCTATTGGTCTAACCACTTTTTTCTCCCTTCGTTTGTTATCAGAGATTTAGAGGCTAATCTTAGGAATTTTCTGTGGCCTAGTTCAATCACTTCTCACCACCATTTAAAAGTCAACTGAAAGGGTATTTTTAAGCCTAAGAAAGAAGGGGTTTGGGAATTAAACATCTTCCAACTTGGAACAATATCTTGTTAGGAAAACACATTTGGTTTCTATTTAATGATCATGAAGCTTTATGTGTTAAGTGGGTGCATACTATTATCCTGAACCATAAGAATTTCTTGACTACTAAGCCTAATTATAATAGGTCTTAGAGATGGAGGAAATTTTTACATATTAGGGATGTCATTAGGGACCAATCAAGCTCAGTTTGTCTCCTACTTCAATAGAAAGAGGAAGGTGGCATTTATATCTAAACCATTGCAACATCCTTATCTGGTCCTCTATTATTCTCCTGATGATGTACCTTCTGAAGACTCAGTACCCCCTAGATTCCAAAAGAAGCCGAGGTACATTAACAGCATAGTTGAGCTTAGCCATTCGAAATGGTTTGTGGGTATTAAACATCCTAGAGGATGTGGGTTTGAATCTTTGATCAAAGGTGCAGTTCATATGAAGTCTAAAAATTCCTCTAAGTAGCTATTTGTTCGAGATTTGTTGTATTCATCTCTTGAAGGTGTTTGTGTTATACCTAGTTCCAGTTCTTGGTTCGGACCATCCTTGTAGCGTGGCACTCTTCAAATGATTATGTGCTTCTGAGACCACATTCTTGGGAATTTAGAAGGCCTTCGACCTTTCCATAGAAGAATGAAATATCCAGCAGAAGCAATTTTGAAGGTTCTGTTCAAGGTCCCAATTTATTTACTCTAGACCGTCTCTCTTCTTAGGTTTTTTTAGTTGTCTTTTTTTATTTGGAATTGGGTCCCTTTTTATTATGGTCCTTTTGATTATTTAGTTGAAGGGATTGGCCTTCCCCATTTGTTGTTCGATTTTTTGGAAAACCTTAAGTTTTAGGCTTTGGTTTTGTTGTTATCTTGTGTTCTCCTAGTTATGAGGCTAGCTGTGCTTAGGTCTCTTGTTTTGTACATATCTTTCCTCCTTTAATTAATTTTCTTCTATGATTTATCAAAAACAAAAAAAACATCTATAGACCTCTTGAAATTTTACAAATGGATTTATTTGGTCCTACTAGAGTAGCAAGTTTAACTGGTAAAACTTATGCTATGATTTTAGTAGATTTACTTTGGTACTATTTTTGAGTTCTAAGGATGAATGTTTTATATCCTTTATGAGTTTTACTAAAAAATAAAAATAAAAAGCTTATCAATTGCATCAGTTAGGAGTAATTATGGTAGATAATTTGACAATGATTTATTGGAATTTTTTGTGATAAGTATGGTATTATGCATAATATTTTAGCCCCTAGGACTCCCTAATAAAATAGTGTAATAGAAAGAAAAAATAGGACTTTATAAAAAATAGATAGAATTTTGATTAATGAATATGAATTACCTAAATATTTATGAGTTGAAACCATAGCTTGTGCATGTCATTTAATTAATCAAGTTAACATTAGGCATAAAATGGATAAAACATCCTATGAAATTTAGAAAGGTAAGAAACCAAAAATTAATCATTTTAGAATCTTTGGTTGAACGTATTATATTTTTAACACCAAGAATATCCTAAGAAATTTTGATTCTAAAATTAATGAAGGCATATATTTAGGCTACTCTTTTACTAGTAAGGCATATAGAGTATTTAATAAAAGAATTCATATTTTGGAAGAATCTGTGAATGCTATTTTTTATAAGACTAGCCTTATTAAAAGTAAGGAAATTCTTTAGGATGATGATGTAGGAGTTTCCAAGGATATAGGAAAGCTATTGCTTGAAGAAAAGAATGAAGAACAAACAACACAAAAACAAATTATTAAACCAAGAGACAAAAGGAAGGAGGACAAGCAACTAAGAGATTGGTTATACTAGAAGGAACATTCCTCCAACCAAATTGTAGGTAATATTAAAAAAGTGGTAACTACTTGTTCTCATTTTAATTTATCTCATATTGCATTTATGTCTCATATTGAACCTAGACTTATAGAAGAAGCTTTAGGTGATAAGAATTAGGTTTTAGCTATAAATAGGCAATTAAATTTATTTGAAAGAAATAAAGTGTGGAATCTTGTAACCAGGCCTAAAGAACATCCAATAATAGTTACAAAATGGGTGTTTAAAAATAAATAAGATGATGGAATAAGGCTAGGTTAGTTGCAAAAGGATATATTCAAAAAGAAGGAATAGACTATGACAAACCTTTTGCCATCGTAGCAAGATTAGAAGCCATTAAACTATTACTTACATTTACATCTTATACGGGTTTTGAATTGTATAAAATAGATGCTAAAAGTGCTTTTCTAAATGTTTTTATACATGAAGAGGTTTATGTTCAACAATCCCCCAATTTTGAAAGACATGACGCACCTGGGCACGTTTTTAAATTATCTAAAGCTTTAAATGGTTTAAAATAAGCTCCTAAAACATGATATGATATGTTAAGTTCTTTTTTACTTAAAAATGGTTTCATAAATGGTAAAATCGATAAAAATTTTCATTAATATAAATAAAGATGACATGTTAATTGCTCAAATATATGTGGATGAAATTATTTGTGGTACTACTAATGAATCTTTGTGCCAAGAGTTTTCTAAGTGTATAAATAAGTGGTTCGAAATGAGCACAATGGATTTCTTTTTAGGACTCCAATTCAAGTAAATGAGGGATGATATTTTCATTAATCAAGTTAGGTATATGAAAACTTCTTAAATGTTTTGAAATTAATCAAGCGAAACTGTTAGGCACTCTAATGAATACATCCACAAAGTTGAACAAAGATGAAAATGGTAAAGAAATGGAAGTGAAGCAATAAAAGGAATGATTAGTAGTTCTTTTTATTTAACTGCAAGAATATTGGACATCATGTTATGTTAATATGCTAGATTTTGAGAATCATGTTACGGATCAAATTCATGGAGTTATTGGATGTATATTTTCCCCTATTTTGGTACTTCAATGTTTAATTTATATTTAGAAATGTTAATTTTTAGATTGATGTGAATACTTGAAGAAATGTGCAAAAAGGAAACAAAAATATCAAGTTATAGAAGTTATACAGTGGTTTATAGGAGATCTACAGTGGACAGTAGCAACCCTCATATAACTTCCCAGCACTCAAAGTAAAGCATCGACAGTCGTGTTTTCTAACTTGATCTTTAACATTTGCAGCTACCACTTGCTTCAGTCTTCAATAGCTGCTTCTTATAAGTAGAGGGGTGTCTTCAAGCATAAAAATCGTGTAGATTAGGGTTTAAAAAACCTTTTATTTCTTGTACTTTTCATTTCAACGTTAGTTTTAGTTAGGTTTTTGTTAGTTTTTCCATTTCAGTCCTTGTAATTTGAGTTTTTAGGTTGTTTTCAGGCTTCCAGAAGCTGCATAACATGAATTAGAGATAGATCATCATTAGGGGATATGATTTCGTGACATTTAACTCTTAATTTAGTTTTATGTTATTTTTACATCGAATTAATCAAGTTTATGCTGCTTAAGTTAGTTATCTTATATTCTGTGATTAATTAATATGCTTAATGTTAATTGTTGGTTAATTTAGATTGATTTATATGTTAATTGATGCCTTAATGCATGATTTAAAGTTAATCTTTGTTTATTGAATGCTTAATGCTTGTCTTAAATTGATCACTTAAGATAAAGTTAGTAGATAATCTAGGATCCAAGAAATCTAACTAGGTTATTAAATGGATCAATAAATATTGTAGTTTAAATCAGTACATGACCAAACTCTATCTAGGATCCAAGAAATATAACTAGGTTATTCAATATGTTAGCTTTCTTTTATTTGGGGTAGAAGATATTTGATAAATTAATGGATTATAATAATGATTATTGAATTGGATTTTCATGGGTTTTGTGTTTTTGTGTTAGGATTGAATGGAAACTCTGATATAATCCTATGAATTTGGGATTATTCATAGGTTAACCACCCTATAAGTAATTTCCAATTTTATTGCCAGGTTTAAGCTTTTGATGCATAAGTGTCATTAGTGATTTCCATAAGAGGGTATAGATTAATTGATTTTTTGTAAATAAAACTTAATTGACTTAGCCTAAAGTTTCAATTCCTTAAGTTACATAATATGACCTTGTAAGATTATGGCCTAGGTTATCTATTCCCTAATTTTTAATGCTATTGTGCCTTTGAATCTAGAGATCGTATTATAGGTTATTGCATGGTTAAAGATAAGTTTTTTTACTGCATAAGATTTATCTTAAATTAGACGAACAGGAACGAAGGTTGTACATAAGTCTATAAGCTATCATCTCAGGCATATCACTATTTATATTTTCGATAATCGATTATAATTGCTTTTTTTCCTTTTATGTTACTGTTTGTTTATATTAATTTCGTTAGTTGTCCATTTCATTTAGTTTTAATTTCGTTGCACCAAGGTTTTCCTTTTATTTCTTTTCCTTTTGGTTTTGTGCAACATTGAAATTAATTAAATTCATTACTAGTTCTTTATAGGATCGACCCTAACATTTCCTATTACATAGTTAGGAGGTTATGTTAGGTATTTATTATGTGGTTCCTTGTGATAGCTTGACCACCAACATTACCTTAAGGCATGCCTATACCTAATGAAAGGATATATTCTATCTAGGCTTTGCTGAAGGCACTTTTAGACAGTTCTTTAAGACAAGACCTTTCTTTATGACAACAAATGTTATTTCCAAATTGTTAGGAGGGATTATCTTTTGAATGGTACCAAGTATTTTATTAGTTCATTTTTTATTACCAATTATTGATATTGACGTAAAGAGCTCACGAGCCAAATTAGAGGAAAAAAACATATATAATGTGTGAACTTATGATAATATAAAGACGAGCATTCATTTTTAAATTAGAAACATTTTATTTATATTTTAAGATGGAGTAATCTTCAATTTATAAAGAATATGATATACATTGATGTGTTGGTTAGGTGACTTAAAAATTTTGAATGATCTTAAAACAATTTTACTTTGAAAACCAATGGAATAAAGGTGAATGCACCTATCGCAAAAGTAATATAATGGAGTAAAATTAAGACTCTAGTTGTTGATCCCATGGGGAAAATGTTGACTTAATTACTAGGTCAATTAGATTAGAATTATTTAGGAAAAATCCAAACAATTCAATTAAAAATCTGAAAATTCCTAAAACTAGACTAACTTGGCTTAAACACTTAAAAAATGATTTTGAATTGCTTATGAAAAATTATGAAAATTACCAAATGTGCAAATTAGCTAAGGATTAGATGATTGATGATTTAATTGAGTTTTAAACACATTTAAGGTCTAATTAAAGTTCCTTAACAAAATCAAAACAAAGCTATGGTTAAGACTTTGCTTTTTCTCCATTTAATCTTGTTTAAAGTTTGATTGTGTTTTAAATCAAGTTAATGGGATTTAATTTCAAGAAGGTGAGTTCTAAAAAATTAATCTCAAATCTCTAATTTTCACAAAAATTCTAGGTTTGGTCATGCAAGGATTAATTCATGATGCTTATTGATTTTTCTAACAATTTAGTATGATTTCTCATACTTAACTTGTCTTAAAAACTAATCTTAAGTGGCTAGCCAAAAATCAATTCATTTAATCATTCAATAAAAAAAAATACATAACCTTTAACATGTCTTTAAGCTCTCTTAAAAAATACGAACATCAATCCTTAGCAATAAAAATGATTTAGCCACACATATTGATCAGGACATACAACTTATGCAACATATCTTGATATATCTATAAAAACAGACTGAATTTATAAGTTTAGAGTGTACAAAATAGGTTTGCCAGACTTTTGGACCTATCTTGTAACTCCCAAATTGATCTGGATTGCATTACCGCCTCTGAATCGAATGAAACTTGCATCAAAATCAAAGAACATACAAGGTTATAAGCATAACAAAAAGTACTTTGATTAATCCTAAGACAAGAGCATAATAACAAGTAATATGAGTTAGAAACCCACTGAATATAAGTAATAAACTTAGAACTATGTTTATACACCAAGCTCAGATGTTCAGAAATCCAGAAACAACTTAAAAATTCAAAGAACAAAGTGTTTGAAGCTAAAGGACTATGAAGAGAGAAGAAGAATTCTCTCTAAAACCATGGCAGAACTATCCTTTTTCACAAAATTGAGTTTCTTCTATGTTTTTGTTTGTTTTCACAGCTGCTACTACCTCCCACATGTGCTAATAGACATGGAAATTAACTAGAGACATACCACAGCTTCCATCTTGGAGATTTGGAGCTGAAATTATTGACTATTGCATTTAACGATACCCGGCCGCCAATCAATGGAACCCTGAGAGACTGCTGCTAATGGTCGAATGTTGTCTCCTTAAATGGCCCCCTGTTCATCCATTAATGTGACTCCAGCAAGGTGCCGTTAATGGATATAAATGGGATAATTTCTTCTCATTTTTTCTCCAATCTTCATCATCAAACTCCATCCAGAAAATTAAACATAATAACACATAAATTTAACATTTAAGCACTGAATTAGGGATATTAATTCAACAAATTAACCATTAAAACTCTATCAATTTGACCTTTAACATACATCACGTAACAATAATGAATAACATATCCTATATACCTAAAGGAATGCAATTTTACATAAAGGTCCATCATTACATGATAAATATCATATGTAGAAGTCTGAGAAAAAAAATTGGAGTTCATATATTCTATATCTTTTAAACTTTTGGTTCTTCTTTTTTAGATCTTGCCATACCTAAATATTAAATCCATGAACACACATTTCATCATTAAACTTATCTAAAAATTTTATCAATTTTCAAAGATATTAGCAACTAAGTAACACTAATCAAATTTGAGTTGATCACCTATTTAAACTTTGGAAACAAAGTTTCTCTTATACATATACATATCCTTAAATATATTAGTATTTTCACAAATTATCTACTATTATGTTCATTACAACCTTCATATATTAATTATTAAATGATATAACATATCTTGCCTATAGATTGAATGGAATGGAAGTAGCATTCGTAATTCAAACCCTCTTTCCATGTTTTTATATCTAAAATTCCCTCCTAAATCTTGATTATTCCAAATAAAAAACAATTAAAAAATATTATAAGAACATTTAATCAAATAATTCAATAATATCATGCTCTAAATCAAATATTACTTGTAGTATATGGAAATAATAATAACAATATATATCTTTAATAAGTTCTTTTTATTTTATTCCTTTTCTTTTGAACCTCCTTTGCTCAAAATTACATCCTTCTTATTGTTATTGCAATTTATAACAAAATTGGGCCATTAAAGCTGACGTCTTTTAAATAAGATTTTATATAGCCACTACATTTATGCCTAAAGTTTTGCCGTATTGGTTTTTATTACAACCATTACCAATATGTCCTAACTTTTTTGGGACACTAGTAAATTTTTTATGGGTCTCACCTAAAAATTATACAAGAACTTGAAATTTGATTCACTATCTACCACATAATCAAAGGCCTTAAACAATATTGATTATAAAATCCTTATCTTACTAACATAAATATCATCATCCTCTTAAATATTATCAATCTTCATCTAAGTATGGCACCTAACCACATACCTTCACTACCTTCTAATAAATGAATTCATTGGAAAAGTTTCAATCTGAACCTTATTACAAAAATCTAAACATACGTTGAAAGTCAATTCCCTCAAATTTAAATAGGTTGTAACTACACTTTGCTAGTGAGTTTAATTCAATTAATGTAACTATGTATAACTACGACAGTTCACCCTTTACCCATCCTTTCAACCATTTACAACTTTTAATTCCTTTTGGTCCACATTTTTCTTAACTTTCTATAATAAAACCTATTAGTTCTCCTTGTATAAGGTTAGACAGGCTATCTGTTTACAAATTTTGAAATTCATACTCAATACCAAATGGCATAATTAAGTATAGTACTCTTTGAGGATAAGTAATCAAAGTCCATTTTCCATTTTGATCTTCCGGAATATGTTTTCTACCATGGTAGGAAGTGCAATCTAGCCAAGAAAAATGTGCCTCCTGTCCAGAATAATCCCAAGAAGACATCCTCTGAGGATGACTCCTCTTCTAACTCCACCATTCTGGGCTCCAACCTAGATTCCTTGAGTGTATGGAGGATTTAACTTCCACAAAAGGTTTATTCCAAGTCAATTTCTAGGAAAGCTTCCAAAAGGTTGAGGGTCAAAGTCCTAAGTAAATTTGCCAAATCAAGTGAATTTAGAGAGTTGAAAGCTTACCTGATCTGCTTGGTTTTACTCCGGGTTTTGGTAGGAGTTTTCTCTTTAGTGCCTTAGGCCACCAATTTTTCTGTCTGTTGCTAGTTTTTTCTCTTGTTGTTTAGGCAAATTTTGTTTTTTCCTTTATTTTACTTGATTGTATTTCTGATTTATTGACTGGACTACTAGAACCTCTTTGTATTGGTTCTCTTCCAATTAAATCTATTGATTTACCAAACAAACATAGCTTATTACTTCCTTATATTAATTAGCAAATGATCTTAATTTGCTATATAAATGCATATAGTCATCAAAATAAGCATTCATATTTTCAATTCTTTATATGGTTGAAATTCTAGTCTAAAATTGATCCTTAACATAGGCTAAAGCCTACCTCACACACTTCTTAAATAAAGAGTAAACTAATGAATTATTCCTTAAGTATAACTCAGTAAATATTTCTTTCTATTTCATTATACATTCTTTGATGATGTTGGCATCATACACAATATTCATAGAAGCATCTTTCAACTTCTTATAAACCTTATAGACACCTAAATTTTAGATCTTTTTTAAATATATGCTATAAACATAACTATGTCTGAAGCTTGGAAGAACCAACTAAATACCTTTATTAGTACTCTTATACTCATATGTAATTATAACCTTAGGTGACTTACAATTCATGTACCTCATCCATGTAAAAAAAGGGGAAAAAATTAAAAAGTTATCTCATGGCTTAACGGTACAAAAACAAGTAAAATAGATTTTCTGTGAATATTTAAATTGACTAAGGAGCATACTAAATTTGGTATTTATTTATAAGATATGTGATATCAAATAGGATTACATTACCAAATCAAGATAAGTTGTTTGTTTCCTTCCTCATCACAGCCAATTTTGTAATAAAAAATCTATTATCCTTTTCTTTCATTCTAATCAACATCTTGCACACTGTTTCCAAATCTCCTGATAATCTCACTTATATAACAAAATCTTTCTATAGAGTAATAATAGAATGTAAATTTATGCATGATCTAATACTGCAACTCTATGTTGCCTCATAAACTTTACTTTACATGAAATCAAATCATGGTTGTTTGTATCATAAAAATTAATGGTGTTCGAAATACTTTCAAACACAAGAAAACTTTCATATCTTCATACATCATAATTTGTGAAATTAACTTTGACAAAAAGAATTATACTTATAAACTCCCCTTTATCGTCTTTCCTACTCCCCTTTTAACAACTACAAGCCCATGAAATCTTGCATGATTATAGTATGATTGAAATATCATTTTCAAATCTTCAAACTACATTATGGTTTCTAGTCCTAACTCTGTCACAATGTTAGTTATCATGAAAACACCATTATATTATGCAAAAACACCATATCATGATATAAAAGTTCCTATGACATTATACAAAAAGTACAACTATGTTCATATGTGGTTGTATGTATTTTATTTCAATTTTTTTTATTTTCATTTTGATCACTTTCAATTTTCATATGATTTCCTCATGTTCAATATACATCTATTTTACATTTACTTTCTTTACCGTTTACCATTTTATTATTTTTGTGTTTTAATTAGTCTTAAATTAATTTCTAATTACAACTACCTATTTATAATAAAATTGAATCAATGAATCATTTTTCAAAATTATTTTTTTCACATACTTTACTTTTAAATTTTAGTAAAATGGGTTTATAAGGACATTTCATTTTTAAATAAATTTAGGTAAACAAAAAAAGGAATAATAATGGAAATCAGCCAATTTAAAATTTTTAGAATTTTTCTATAAATTTATTTAAAGGGAAATATATTAGAATGAAAATTCTATCATTTTTCTTAGTTAATTAATAAAAAGGAATAAAAGTCAAATTTAGTGGAAAAATTTTAAAAAAGGTGTTGAACCATGGAAGGTTTTAATATATACTTCGATTATAATAAAACATAATTACTACTAGTAATCTATTTTTAATACCTTAAAAGATAGAAACAAGAAAGTTATTTAAGAATATGAAATTTATGTTATAAATGATGGATCTCAATAGACACCTTATAAAGATTATAGAGAAAAAGTAGGTGATCAAAATTTTGAAAGCAACATTGGTCATATAATGATAACAATTAACTTTTATAACGGTTAGTTTTTGTCTTTTACAATAATTTTAAGCTATTATGGTTAAAGATGTTTAGAATTTCAATTATTTCAATACTTTATGACACTTATGTCTTAGAAGAACACTTTTAAAAGATATTTTAAAACATTTATAAAAATTGATAGTGAAGTGATTGTGAGACCTACAGTGTTGAAATGAGTAAGTAAACATTATTTAAGTTGTAAAGTCCATTTTGAAGTTTTTTTCTTGCTTAAATTTAAAAGATTTATTATTAATCTTTACCTTTAGGAAGATCATAAAAGGTTTAAAAAAATATTGTAAAAGGGTTGCTCTTTATAAGCAAACAAAGATTATTGTAAAGATGTTTCTCATGATTTGGTTAAAAGAACAATTATTGAAATCCAAAGAGAGATTTTAAGAGTGGATGTAGGTAGTAATTGTTTGTCAAACCATTATAAAATTAGTTAACTAAATTTTCATTCCATATTGACTTTATTAGAATAATGTAAAATTGCATTTTTAAGAAGATAAAAGTTTTACAATACACCAACACCTAGTTTAACCCCAGCCTTTGGAGTCATTACGGACCAACAAAAAGGTATAATCTTACTGGAATTTTATTTTCCTTTAGATTTAGAAGAAAGATCATGACCCTTGGATCATCTAAGAGTATTTTGGTCTTTTCCTCCTATTTTTTTAATCCTTTTAAATAAAATACTAATTTTTTTTATTCTTTAAAACCTTTCTTCCATCTACAAAAACTTCTTTTCCCTTTACTTCCTTTCTATTTTTTCTTTTTCCTTTGATATTTTCTCTCCTCGGTCATTAGACCATATTGTCATTCTCTCTTATCCTTTATTTCTTTGAGAGATTTACCTTTCTTCTTCTAGTTTCTTTGACATCATTAAACCCTTATATATTTCAAAATATTGTTTTTATTCTTGAATTTTTCACCTACACCTCTCAAATTTTTTAGCCTCCTCTTTAGGGTGACTGTATGTCTCTCCCTCCATTTGTCCGTATTCCCATACCACCCATTGTTGTTTCTTGAAGATTAATAAAAGCTCGACGAGCCTTTTTCAACTTAAATTTATTAAAGCACTCCCCCCTTATCTAGTTTTCCTACTGTCTATCACTGACTAATTTCTTTTTTCCCTAATTATTTTCTTTCTTTATACTTGACGTAAAGTTATAGTTGAGACCTTTTTAATACTTTAAAATTTTCATTGCTATTTACTGCTTGCTCTCATTATCGTTAGCCCTATATGGTAGCTCAAAGGAGGGATAATTAGGAATTTACAAATTTCCTCTAAGTTGCATATCCTAACTATTGACTATATTTGTAGAATGTGGAAGATAATCAACACTTTAATTCACCAAATTAAATAATAATAAATTAAACAATATGCATAATAGTAAAGAGGAAGGGAGGAGAGATACAATACAATTTATCTTACTTTGGACTGGTCCACTTGCCTTTACTTATAGTCTCTAACAAACCATCTTGAGATTTTTGTATAAATGCAACAAAAAAAACAATGTTAGATAATAAAAGGTCCTTTTGTGGTTAAAGGATAACCTTCGCTCTCTCTCTCTCTTTTTTTTTTCTTAGGATAAAGAATAGCCTCACTTTCTCACAAAAAACTCTTGAAAATAGTTTTCTTAGACTCACTTCGGTGTATAAAAGAGGCTTACACATATATAAGGAATGCTCACAAATGCCTTACAAAAACATACCACTTCACAAAGAGCACAAAACTTAGCTTTGAATGCTTAAGAATACTTGTAAGAATTCTTAGAATGCTTGTTGCATAAAAAACACTTACTATAAGCACTTATTTATAGCAAAAAATTATCCCATAATTGTTGCACAACTTGTAACATTATAATGAATTTTTTTTGTCAACTTTCCCATTAAAATTAGTTGTTATAAAGCTTTAAGTTACTTAAATGGAGGTCAAATTAGGGGTACAATATCACCGTTCAAGTCAATGTGAACCACCATTTAACACTAAAACTATAATCTTTAATACAGGTTATCAGTAGTGTCATTTTGAATCTCTAGAACTACTGTTAATGACCCAAAATCACATAAAACTTGATCAAAACTTACTCTAACCAATCCAAATTAATTCCTAACTCATTTATACCCTTTTTAATACATTTTAAAAAAATTTTAAACATTAATTCACACAATTATACTAATTATAGAACTTATATAAATCATAATCATTTAATTTACCAACTTTTCTTAATTCTATCACTTTCATTTTTATGTTACCTTATACGAACCAAATTTATTAAACAATCATACTCATGCATTCATGTACAATATATTCATCCATTTATCAAGAGGGTTTTTTGTACACACAAACATATCAAATAGATATAATACCTCTTGATTATGCATCCTATATTCATATTCTAAGTAATATGTGCAAACATGCATGAATGAGCCTCTTAAGTAACCAAAACAAACTAAGAAAAACGTATAATAAAAATTTACATAAATAAACCTATGTCAATATTAATTTGGTCTTAAAAAATGTTGAGTATTTATATATGATCTTCATTAACTCCAGTTAAGCTCTAGGACTCATTAAACGAGTTCACTTATACTTTGTCCGTACACCTATCTTTCAACATAATTTAATCATAACAAAACATTAGTAATAAAATTGTTTTGTCATCATCAAAACATGGTGGAACCTCCCTTGATTCAACAATCTCTCCTTTTTTATGATGACAAAACTATGTGATATTATGGAATTAAAAAAATCAATACCCATAAATCAAATATCACATGATCATCATACTTAAATTCAATTTAAGATAAAATAAAGATCATACTCATAAATTCAAATTTGATAATGTCCACCTAAATATATCAAAATAAAAATTCTATATAATTACCAATTTCAACTTTAACTCCTCCTAAATTAGGTAGAAACTATAACTCCCCCTAAGTTTATGCAATATGCCAAATTTTGAATTTTTAAAAATAAAAATAAAATAATTTGCTACTTCCCTAAATGAAACATAATATCATATATTTATCCCCTTTTTGGAATCATAAAAAACATGCAAATAAATTTATGAAATACACATAATTTAAAATTTAAAAATAAACATTATAGAAATAACTTAAACAACTAGGAGATGAAAACCTGTCTTAATGAATGTCTATCTATCATGCCTAGATCTCCCGTAAATATGCAAAATCTTATCTTCACACATAGGTTTGCTAAAAATGTTGGCTAATTAATGCAAGGTATCATTAAACTCAAATTTAATATCCTTATTTTGAAATGATCTCTATTGAAATGATGCCTAATTTCTATATGCATTGTCCTAGATTGTTGAATGGGATTCTTTGTTAAATAAATAACACTTGTGATATCATGCCTAATGGGAGGTTTATTACATTCTAAAATATAATCCCTAAATCATTATTTAAGCCACAAAACTTGAGTGCAACCACTACCAGTAGCTACGTACTTGGCTTTTACCATAAATAATGCAATTGAATTTTGTTTTCTATTAAACCATGAGACTAATGCATTATCTAAGAAATGTCATACATCATATGCACTTTTTCTATGTATTAAACTTCCCACACAGTTAGTATTAAAATAACTAAATAATTATAAGCATGTATTTCTAGGACAACAAAGTCTTGAATGCAATGTACTACATAAATTCCTGAGAATGCGTTTAACAACTAATAAGTGTGATTCCTTAGGTGATGTTTGAAATATCGTATAAAAATATAAACCAAACATAATATCAGGCCTACCTATAGTTCAATAAAGTAAACTACTAATTATACCTTGATATTACTTCACTTCCACTTCCTTACCATCTTTGTCTTTGTTCAACTTTGTGGATGTGCTCATCGATGTGCCTAATAGTTTTATTTGATCCATGCCAAATCTTTTGATTGACTCCCTAATATACTCTGTTTGGTTAATGAAGAACCATCCTTCATTTACTTGATTTGGAGTTTGAGAAAGAAGTTCAATGCTTTCACCATGCCCATTTCAAACTCCTTAGTCATACACTTATCAATCTTTTAGAATAATAACTCATTAATAGCACCAAAATAATGTCATCAATATAAATTTTAACAATTTTTTTCTCTCTTAATAAATAAATTAGTGTTAACGTTTCATTTTAAAAATACCATGCTTTATTTTCTTGTTTTAAAACATGTAACGCTTTGGATAATTGAAAAAGTTGCTCGGATGTATCATGTCTTACAAAACCATGAGGTTTTTTCACATAAACTTCTTCTTATTTGAAACCATTAAAAAATGCACTTTTAACATCTGTTTGAAATAATTTAAAACCCATTGAAGATGCAAATACAACTAAAAGTCTAGTGGCTTCTAATCTCACTATAGGGATAAAAGTTTCATCATAATCTATTCCTTCTTCTTGATTATAGCCCTTAGCAACTAATCTTGCCACATTTCTAATTATATTTTCTTGTTCATCAAATTTTTTCTTAAATACTCATTTTGTACCTATTATCGAATGATCTTTAGGCCTAGATACTAAACTACAAAGTTTGATTCTTTTAAGTTGATTTAATTCTTCATTCATAGCGAAAACCTAATTCTCATCATCTTTGGGTTCTTCAACACTTTAGTTTCAATATCAGACATAGAAGCAAGATGTGATAAGTAAAAACTAGAATGAGTAGTTACCCCTTGTTAAATATTACCTATTATTTGGTTGAGAGGATGATCCTTCTTGTATCCCCAATCTCTTGATAGCTCTTCATCCTTCCCTTCTTCGCATAATTTAACAATGGGATCTTGTAAGGTTTGTCCTTCATCTTTTTCTTGAAGTGATAATTTCTATAAGTACTTGGACAAATTCATATCATCATCCTTAAAAACTCTCTTTCTTTTGAAGGGGTAAGTCTCATTAAATAAAAAATTAAAACATGCATAAGTTCTTTTACTACACGAGTTTTTTTATTAAACACTCTACATGCCTTATTAGTCAAAGGATAGCCTAAAAATATGTCTTCATTAGTTTTTGGAATCAAACTTACCTAAACTATCCTTAGTGTTTAAAATATAAAATTTGTAACCAAACAATCTAGAATGATTAATTTTGGGTTTCTTACCACTCCAAATTTGATAAGGTGTTTTATCCATTTTATATCTTATGTTAACCCTATTAATAATATGACATGCATATATAACAGCTTTAGGCAAAAAATACTTAGCTAATTCATATTCATTAATCATGGTTATAACTATTTCTTGTAAAGTCATATTCTTCCTTTCTACTAAACCATTTTATTAAGGTGTCTTAGGTGTTGAAAAATTCTGCGAAATGCTATGATAATCATAAAAAGATTCAAAAAATTCATTTTCAAATTCTCTACCATGTCACTCTTAATAGATGCAATAGACATATTTTTTTCATTTTTGATTTTAAAAAAACTTACAGAGATTGAAAACATTCATCTTTTGAACTAAAAAAAACCCATGTAAATCTATTAAAATTATCAACAATAACAAATGGATATGACTTGTCACCTAAACTAGCAACTCTAGTAGGACCAAATAAATCAATATGAAGAAGTTCTTGCAAGTCCAACCTCCAAATACAAGCACATTCACTTAAAGAAACCAAACATTTTTTTCAAGGTTAGCTACATCATTTAAATTAATAATATAAATATTCTCTTCTCTTTTTTTGATAGGCTTAGAATTTACCATCTTTTGATATGAATTTTTTGCTAAATTAATGTTTAATTTCTCCAACTTGATGTTTAAGTGTCTAAATATCATTTACAATCATTTATATGTAGATTGGAAGCCAAAACATCAAGAAAATCTTAGAAAAGGCTAGAAAAAGTTAGAAATTAGGAGTAAAATGGCTTCTCAGCTAGCCCCCATTTTACTCAGCTAGGTTCCATTTTACTCGCGTTCTAGAGACTTAAACGACACTTAAGCAACCCACAATTTTAGTGTTGTTCAGCCACCGTTTAAGTGCACAGTCACACATTTTCTAGCTCTAACTTGCTCTATTACTACAACTTGTGCACTTGATTCCTACTTGCAGCCAACAAATATAAAAAAGACTCAAAGACAAAGAAGCTAACACCGGAATTGAGAAGGGAATTCGGATTAACCCTGCCCTTCTCTCTTTCTTTAAGTAGTTCTTAGGTTTTCTTTTATTTTCTCTTTTCCAGCTTTTGTGATTGTAAATATAGGTTGTTTTAAGGATTCTTAAGAGTTTTTTAAGGTGTTTGGATTTTGCCTATCACTTTGTATCATCATTGGATGAAATTTAAACCCCTTATATAACTTATTTCATCTCTTTGTTCATATTTGTGCAAGAACTTGGGTTGCCTTGATATGAATCCAAATTTCTTATTTTGATATGATGTTTTGAGCTAATTTATAGCTTTGGACAGGTTTTTAAGTGTCTTAAATGCATGATTAAGACAAGTTTGGATCATATTTTTGTTTATGTGAGTGTTTAATGCTTATTTTAGGTTGGTCACCTAGAATATGATTAAATATGGTTTATGATCTGACAATCTCTACCTAAATCATTGGAAAAATCTGTAAGCAACATGGTTTAATTTAAAGATCTGAGAAATCTACCTTGGTTATCATGAGAGCACTAATCTTAAATGGAATTTAGGATTACAACTTTTTGAACTTTAAGCTTAATTCCTATTAATTAATGAAATAACTGAAGATCAATTTAGGATGGTTGGAGAAAATACATAGACTTAACCATCACTATGTTTTGAGTTAGTGAAGGCCTTAGATTAAGGATTCCAATTCACTTCATAAGTCACTTGAGTCATTTAGGCCTAGTCCTGGGCAAGTTAATCAATTGGTAATCTTTATACAACTTGGAATTCAATTACAAAGTTGGAAAGATTTTAGGAGTTTTTAGAGTTCTTGAGTCATCTAGTCGCTTTAGTTTAAGAGTTCTTAGTTTCCTTAGATAATTGTGATCCAATTGCTTTAGTAGTCACCAATACGCATTCTCTCTGTGGGTTCGACATTCCGGAGTCTTAGAAAACCTCCACTTTATTACTTGCAACTGATACATTGCCGATAAATTGATTTGGTATTTGATTTGAATTGAATGTTAATTGATTACTTTATTTGAGCTAAAAAAGTTATACCAAATCGACCTAGCATTTTCCTAAGAAAGAAATACTGTCATCACTAATCCTTAAAACTACATTTTCATTTCCTTCAAAAAATACTTTATAATCTTTATCACAAATTGATTTACACTTAACAGATCATGTTTTAATCCTTCAACAAGTAAAACATTGTCAATCATGGGACAGTTATCCTTACCAACTTTTCCAATGCCAATTACCTTAACCTTGGCATTGTCACCAAATGTGATGGATCCTCCATCCTTACCTTTGATTGAGATGAATTATGCAAGGTCACTAGTCATGTGTCTTGAACATCCATTATCCACTTACCATTTAATTTTCTTCTTAATGACATATAAAACAAAAAATCTCAAAGTGAAACATCTCTACTTCCATCATAATAAAAACATGATACATGTACATGATAACCACAGTAAGTGCCAAACAATGGAGTGTAAGTCTTATATGCATTCCTATAATCATTTCTAAGACTAAAACCATCATAACACCTTGGTTGAAATTTTTCCTAGGTCGAGTGAAAGTTCTTCTATCACTAAATTGATGTTGTGGGAAACTCCTAGGTCTTGGAATGTACATGTATGGATAATGCCTAGGTTGAGGTCTACTCATAGATGTATTTTAAGAAATCCTAAAAGTACATTCATCTTCCAAGTTCTTTCCCTTTATAAAAAAACATCTTGCTAGTAGATGCTTCATTACTATACCCTAAACCACGTTTATCACTTCCCATAAGCACTTAGCGTAGTTTCTAATTTTTTTATTTCTTTAGTAAATTTTGTAGGATATTCTTTAAGGGATTTAACCTCTTTCATTAACATTACATTTTCATTTACTAATTCATCATTATCTTTGTTAATTGACCCCAAGTCTTTCCTAAGTCCATTATTTTCTAGCTTACTGGTGAAGCTCATCGTAAGCTACCAAATAATAAAAATACCTAACTAACCTAACGAAGTAGCTAGGGCAAGTCAGGGTCGATCCCACAGAGAGCTAGAGTGAATTGCCATTTCTAATGTTGCCAAAAAGAAAACAAAACCCTTGGATAATTGATGAAACAAAGATAAACAAAGAAGAAACAAATAAGAAAGACGAAAGCTCAGTGGAAGACATATCAGGAATTATAGACTTATAATTGATCATCGAAATAGAAAACTTGTGATTTGTATAAGATGCTAGCCTATAGATTCAAACAAGATCTTAAACCCTCAGTTCTGCCATTTTTAGATAAGTCATATACGATAGAAAACCTATCCCTAATCACGAGGCAACCTAGAATAAGCTCTCTAGATTTAACGATGCGAAAGCACTAACAACTAGGGAACGACTAGCCTAAGGTACAATCTCACAAGCTCGGATTGCCTAACTTAGAGAATTAGAATTCTAGGCTAAATTGATTAAG
>JAOXYD010090741.1:0-12022 GCA_028565735.1 Pinacopodium congolense
AGTCTTATCTAAATTTTCTTTGTGTGTTTGCCTCTTTGCTTGTATCTTTTGCATTTTAGTTTATCTTACTTTCATCTATTCATGGTGTTTTATTTTCTTTTATTACAACATTTGAAATAACATTTTCATCCCGACTCTCTGTGGTTCGACCCTAGCTCATCATCACTACATAGTTTTGATAGTTGGGAATTTATTATTTGATAGCTTACGACAAGTTCATCAAGTGTGCCATATAATCTTTACTCACTAATTCATTAGAATTAACACTTACATGCTGATTGTTAGGTTTATATGGCACATAGGGGGTGAATGTTAGGTGATTAAATCAAATTTAAAGATTGAGGAGAAGGAGATGAGTAAAAAAAAAAGTTTAAGAAAGAAATACACCACCAATTTATACTAGTTCGGGACAGTCCTTTTACTCCTATGTCTAATTCCTCACACAATCTGTTGAAATAATGTTATTCAAGTAGTCCAGAATTACAAATGTTAGAGTTATAAGCTCCTTTTATGGCTCGAGGATAACCTTGTCTCATTTTTTTTTCTAAGGCTTAAGAATAACTTAATATCCTCTCAAAAAACAATACTTAAGGTGTTCTACTGAAGACGCTTTAGTGTAAAGAAGAGGCTCTCACAAGACTTATTGATTGAACACTAAAAATCTCATAGTTTTTTATGATGAAAAAACAATATTTATACTAACATTTTATTATGGTTGAATGATAAGTGTTTAAGATCAAGTATGGAAAAACTTACATATGGTGTCTTGGGACCAAGAAAGAGCTAATGATGAATTGATCAAGACTTAATCATTCTATAAGACAAAATTAAAACTCCTACAGGCTAATACTTGTAAATTTATATTTTAAATTTCTCTTAGTTCATTTTGGTATTTTGGATGAGGCTTATTCACACATAACATATTAATAAATTAGAATATGCATATAGGATGCATAATAAAGAAGAATTTTATGTGAAATGTTCTTAATAATCCTTTTGATGAATTAAATTTTCTTTTGAAATTTTTTAGTGTGATTTTCATTTAAGAAAATGTTTATAATATTAGAATAGGCTTGAATTGAAATGGACAAATTTTTATGCGCTTCAGGGACTTGGACAACGGTTTTAGAGGAGAAAAATGGTATCATTGTAGACGTATGCTAAAGTGGACTACAATCATAGTGCATCAATGGGATCATTAAAGCTTGATAAAAACGCCATTAAATAATAAAAATAATATTGCAATCACTATTTCTCAACGGTAACAATTATTAATGCTATATAATGTTAAACAACAGCCATAAACGAATAGTTTGAGATGCCAAGCCTATAAATAGATTGTTTTGCATTAGTTTTCATAATCAAAGTGTTTAGCTTTCAATAATACATATGATTTACAAATTAAAAAGTTTTCTGTGAAATATTTGAGTTTGAGTCGTTTTGAAGGAATCTTTCTACACGAATTTCTCCATTCATATTGAGTTTTTGTGAGCTTCTAGATGCACTAAATTAAGCTCGAGTGAAATTCTTTCAATTGTATTTTTAGAGAGATAGAATAGTTGTAAGGAAATGGTTATCCTTAATTTTTTCAAAAAGGATTGAAAAGGTTATCCATGAGTTAAAAAGAGGATTGTATATCCAATATTATACCCTTTGATTATAGTGAAAAATGTTAACAAGATTTGTTCAGGAGTAGATGTAGGAGAAAGTGGACATGTATAAATTAGTATAAATCATTTATGTCTTTCTTTATATTATTTACATTTATGCTCTTATTTTTGTAACAAATGTTTAAATTTGTTTTGTTTTTATTATTATCTAAAAATGGCATTTATATCTTTGCTTAAGATTTAAGTTACTTATTTGTGTATTTTTGCACATTTAATTGATTTTACCAATTATGTATATTGTAATTGGTTTTAGTAAATTAATTTTTATATACATGTTTTTAGTTTTGGTGAACTTAGAAATTGTTCTTAAAGAATTTTTAAGCCGCTTAATTCACTCTCACTCCTAGGTGCTAAATAAAATTAATAATTAGTATTAGAGAGTAGGTCTTAACTAGGTGATTCTAACGAATTTGTAAGGAAAGATCACATGGCACATGTGATGAGCACCTTTGGCACATCAACTAGTTTAGAAGGATAAAATAGACATAAAGTACCTTTTTTTATGGAAATAATTACCTGTAATGGAAGATTAGGATGGGATTATTTGATAACTAAAAGTGTAGAATTATGGTTAATATTTTAACAAAAGATCCTTTTTCCTTCCAAACTTATAGGAAATGATTTCGTACCCAAGAAAGAGGTTGAGTGGGATAAAGAAGATAGGATATTAGGTTCTCTACATAGCAAAAGTGTTTTCCACTGTGCATTAAATTTGAATGTATTCAATAAATGTGCCAAATTTACATAAGATATTTAGCATACAAAGGAAATTGCACATGAAGGCACAAATCAAGTAAAAGAATGTAAAATTTATTTGCTCACTTATAATATGTGAAAATTTTCAAATGTTTCATTATGAAAAAAATTTGTATTATGTATGCCCATTTTATTGATATCATTACTATTTTAAAGGACCTAGGTAAGACCTATTGGAATGTTGAGCATGATAGGAAGATTCTTAGGTCCTTATCAAAGTTGTGTGAATTTAAGGTGACTGCAATTCAAGTAGTGAAGGACCTTAATGTTCTTCCTATTAATGAACTTATTGGCTCACTATTAGAATATGAGATGAGGTTAAAGGATACTTAGGAAGAGGAAGATGTGCCTAAAAGGAATAATATAGCATTTAAAGCTACAAGGAAGGAGGAAAGAAAAATTAAAGAATCTTCATATTGAAGTTAAAATGAAGAACCTGTGTTTATCACAAGAAGTCTAATGAAACTCATAATAAGGAAGGCATTAATGCATATAAGGGAAGGCAAGTATTTCTATAAAAATAAATTAGCTAATATAACATATTTTAAATTTGGTGAAAAAGGTCACTTGAGATCACAGTGCGTACACCCCTAAGAAGAAGAAGAAAGAAGGATAACAAGGATAAGAAGGAAAAGAGGGGAAAAGAATCACAGAAGAAGAAAGCATGCAAGGCCACATGGACTGAGTAAAGTGATTATGAAAATGAAGAAGTGGCAAACATTTGTTTTATGATGACAATGAATGTGATGTTTAGTACTTCTATAAAGAAGTGTTAGAACATATAAAAGAATTAACTAGGGAAAAGAAAAAAATTCACGCTAGATATAAGGAATCTTTAAAATTTTTAGATGAGTATAAATTAGAAAATGAAAGACACAGTTAAGAACTATATTTAGTAAATAAGGATAAATATAGTTTAGGAACGAACAATGTTTCATTGAAGAAACAAATAGAATCTCTTTAATTATCTCATGCTATTATGTCTGTCACGATCCACAAAATAATATAATACTAACCTAACTAACTATCTAGTTGTGTAAGTTATGGTCAATTCCATAGATAATTGGTTATGATTTTTAGTTCTTCCTATTGTTTCAAAAAAAAAAAAAGAAAACAAAAGAAAACCCCTGGATGCAAACCAATTAAAATAAATGGAAAGACAAATAAAGAAATTAAAGTATATAAAAAAGAAACCAAATAATAAAGACGAAAATATGGGCAGAAGATATTATCTGTATTTTTAAATTACAATCGATCATAACAAATATAAATTGTTCTATGCTTAAGATGCTAGCCTATAGACACAAATAAGCTTTTGCATCCTAAGTTCCTCCATTTCTAGGTAACTCTTGTACAATATAATACTTATCTCTAGCTATGAGACTACGTAGAACAAACCTTCTAGATTTAGTGGCATAATAGCTTTAAGAATTGGGTAAAACCTAACTTATGCCATAATCTCACAAGCTTAGATGATGTAGCCTAAATAATAAAAACTATAAACTAATTAATTAAGTTTACCTACAAAATCAATTAACTGATTGCCACTTATGAATTTCACTAATGATAATTACAAATCAAAGGCTAAAACCTACTAATTGAACTAAAAATTACATGTAGGATAGCCAATCATATAATCCTGGCATAAATCGCAGTGCTCATTCAAATCTCAATTAATGCATTAATCCATAAAATATCTTCAAACCAAAAAAAACAAAAGCTAAGCTAACATAGTGAAAATAATCAAAACATAATCCAAAATTAAACCAAATTAGTTAAAATAGTGAAAATAAATAATCAAAATCCAAAATTAAACTAAACAGAGAATAAAAATGCAGAATTCATAAAGGATAGAAAGGTAAGAATGTTGGAAAATAAAGAAACAATACTGTATTAATATGAACTCAAGATTCAAGAAGTATTTAACAAAACCTGAATTAAATACATGAAAAAATAAATGAAAATAGAAAGATAGTAGAGAAGAAACATATAAAACCAAGATTTTACACCTAAAATAACTAAACTAAGTAGAGGATCCAAAACTAGAAGAAAAAAGATAAAAAAAACCCTAAAACTTAAAGAAATAAGAAGAAATGTAGTACTCCAAGTGGGAGAGCCAAAAGAATAAGAATTTTCCCCTCTCTTTTACTTACATATGTCCTCATTAAGGTTGGAGAGGTTTTTGAGGTGAAAAGATAAATTTACCCTCAATTTTGGCAGAAGATAACATGTTTTCATCCATTAACGGTCCTTGAATAACCCTCAACAGTCCTTGGATTCAACCACCCTTGATGTCTTATAAATAGAGAAACATGACAGTTGCTCTTGAACTAAACAACTTCGTTATACTACTAGGTATATCACTTTTTAGCTCCTTAATATGCTACTCCTTGCTCCATTTTGCTCTAATTCTTTTGCAAACTTTATCTTTTTACTTTATATTTGTGTCCTAGGGATAAATTTGCTTCTAAAATTAAAAGGAATACAAATTAAACATTTAAACATCAAAATGGAGATGAAATCATATTGAAACACATATAGAAATATTATAAAATGCATCCCTATCACATACTAAATGTACTAATGTGAATGAAAAATTGGAAACAATGCTAGGTGTTCAAAAGATGACTAATGATAAACATAGTTTAGGACATGGTAGTGACAATGAGCCATCATCTAGCAAGAAAAATTTCATTAAAGGAAAGAACTGAGAAGATGAATCCCCACCTAGGACATTTATTCAAAATGCATTTACTAGTAGGCCATAAACTAAGAAAAGATATCATACATTTATGTACAATCAAAGGACAAGACCTAGGAGACTCCCTTAACAAGGGTTTAATGATAGAAGATCATTTTCTCAGTCTAGGCAAAGTTTCCAACCATACTCTTATAATGGTTTAGAAGTAGAAATGATTATAAAAATGCATATAGAATAAATGCTCCTTTATTTTTCACTTATTATGGCTATTATAGTCATCTTATTTTTTCTATGATAGGATTAAGAATATGATTGTTTCTTCATATGGTCGTCATAGGTATGTCACCGACATTCAAGGATTTAAGATGATATGAATACCAAAGATACATTAATTTTGTTATATAAGTCTATCAAAGGTATCTCCAAGAGTATATGAAAAGAGAAATCACCAAGATGCATTGTTGACCTAAGGAAGAAGAAATCAGATAAAATTTGGTGGTGTACAATAACTGAGGTATATCTTGACCCTATTTATAAAATTAAATAAACACTATTTGGCTATTTAAATTTCAATTGATATTTTAGAATCTTAATAAAGGAGTATAGATTGTTTTGAGAATAATTTTAGTGATGTGATGAAATTGTTTGACAGTTAAATCTCCTTGAGTTCTTTTTTCTTGCATAGATGCTTTATGGATGACATGTTCGTTTTGCAATTATATAAGGAAGTTTGAAGAGATACTTGGACTCTTTTGAAAACAATGTTCATAATTTCTAATTATGTTCATCCATTTCTCTCACGTGTTTAAAATTTTCATACTTGAAAATTTACTTTCATTAAGGGGGGCCTCGGTTCTTTTGATAAAATATTTTTTTCAAAATTGTTTTATGATCTTGAGATATCGATTTTATAAAATGTTTGAAAGCTTTATAATGCATTAAAATCTGTTTAGACACTAAGCATATTGTAAATCCCCTAAAGTATGTTTTAGAAAGCTCATGGTGTGGCATTTAGATTATTCATGTGAACTTTTGATATTTATGAAAATTTGAAAATTGTTTCACTTAGGAAGAGTTAAATTTTCTTTGTTAAAAGTTCATGGTTTTTGTACATTGTGAAGAAATTGATGATTTTTAAATTTTGAAAGGGGTCTAATAACGTTTGAGGAGTTATTTAATAATAACATTGCTTTTACCATTAATAGTTGTGAATTTTGGTTATAGGACATATATTTTTTAATTATTTAGTTGTTTTTGAGTTATTTGAATTTCCTTAAAGAATTGGCTCTTGCTAAAATCTTGCATTAGTCTGTTTTTGGGAGTAATGCATATTTTTTTTACAAAGTCCTTTTTATGAAAGGGGGAGTTTCATATTTTTGCTTCATGGAATTTGATTTGTGTTTAGTGTTTTTCATTCCCAACTTGTTACTCCTTGATAAATGATCAGTTAAAATTTTAAAATATATGTGTTAAGGGGAAGTGAATTTTTTTTATCATTTTAGTGAGAGTTAAATTTCTGTCAAATGATGTTTTTGATTAAGAGGCCATGCTTTATAATGATTCTTTCACGTATTTAAGTGAAGTTTGAATATTTGAAAAATTGTTCATATTTTGCTAAGAGAGCTAGGCATAATAGATGGTAGTTTTTGTGATTTTTAATGCTTATTCCATATTTATGATTTTTGCTTTTGTATGAACTAAGGTTTATTATTTTCATTTTTTAAAATTTTTTATTTAACCTTTTCAATAATTTCAAAAAGGGGAATAGATGTATGTGTTGCTATGTTTTACTAAAGAAATTTGTAAGATTTTTTTGTTTAATGCATGAATGTGGTGGGAGCTACCAATTTAGGAAGCGTTGGTAATTTCCAAATTAGTTAAATTTGATTTTGAGCTAGTTTGATCTTGTAAAGTTGAAATTGTTTTTTATTAGAAGAGTTCCATAATTTTAATAAATGCAAGGAAAGTTAGTTACCTTTGAGAATTTAATGTTTATGATAACTTTGTATGAAATGATGAAGTTTTTGAAATGCCTATATGTTTGCAATATTGATTATAAAATGAATTAACTATGTTTATTGTAGCATCATGTATAGGATTACGTGTTTGAATGGTGACTATGTGGTATTAAGTAATTCTGAATGATTTGAAATGATGTGTGGTTGTTTGCAATGTAAAATATCACATGGTTTTGTCATCATAAAAAAGGTGAAGATTGTTAAACCAAGGGAGGTTCACCTTATTTTGATGATGATAAAAAAATTATTTAGACTAACATTTTATTATGTTTAAAAGATAGGTCTTCAAGATAAAGAATAAAAGAACTTGAGTATGCTATCTTGGAATCAAGAAAGAGCTCATGATGATTTAACCAATACTCAAGCGTTTCAGAAGACAAAATTAGAATTACTATAAGTTAATACTTGTAATTTTTATTGTAGATTTCATATAGTTCATTTTGATGCTTTTGATGAGGCTTATTTATACAACATATTCATAAATTAAAATAAGCATACGACATGTATAATTAAGAGAAATTTTTTATGAAATGTTTTAATATTCTTCTTTATGAGTAAAAATATTTTTGAGAAGTTTTTAAATGTATGTGTTAGTTAAGAAAGTCTATCTAATGTTCAACTAGGTTTGAATTGGTTTGGAACTATGTTAGACAAATTTTTTTTAATGATTTAGGGACTTCAATAACAGTTTTAGAAAAGAACAAAGATGCTATTATAGATCCATGTGAAAGTAGAATAAAATGGAGATACATCATCAGTGTAGCTGAAGCCAAATAAAATTTCCGTTAAAGATCAAAAAATAAACAAAAAAAACTATTTCTCATTGACAACAAATGTTTAATACTTTAGAATGTTTTATAGTGGTCATAAAGAGATCGTTTTAGATTGTACTCCTATAAATAAATTTTTTCCTTAGTTTTTATGATCTAAGTGTTTAGTTTTCAATCATACAAGTGGTTTAAATATTGAAAGGCTTTATATGAAAAGGTTTGAGTTTGAGCTTGAGTTGATTTGAGGGAATCTTTGTGCACAAATTTCTCTATTCATATTAAGTTATTTTCAGCCTCTAAATACACTAAATTGAGCTTAAGTGGAATTATTTCAAATACATTCTTTGGAAAGGTAGAATAGTTGTTAGGAAAAGGTTATCTTTTAGCCTTTGAAAAAGGATTGAAAAGATTATACTTGAGTCTAGAAAAAGGATTGTATATCTAATGTTGTACCTTTTAATTATAGTGAAAAATCTAAAAAAATTTAGTGAGGGACTAGATGAAAATGGACATCTCTAAACTAGTATAAATAAATTTTGTCCTTATTACCTATACTCTTTATATTTACGCTCTTATTTTTATAAGTGATGTTTGAATTTATTTGTTGTTTTTATTGTTATGAAAAAAATGTGTCTACATCTTTTTTCAATATTTAAGTTAGTAATTCTTGTATTGAATTTATTTTACAAATTATGTATATTGTCATTTGTTACCTTAAATCAATATTTGTAAAATAGTTTCGATTTTTTGTAAACTTTCAAATTTGTCTTAGATAAAATTTAATCCTCCTAAGTCACCCCCTTTTTAGGTAATAAATAGGACTAATAATCTTTTCCAACATGATTTCACAATATGAGAATCTTGGTTACTTAGAGAACAATGGAATCCTAAAATATTTGAAAAGTAATGTAACAACCTCCCTACTTGAGGATTCAATGAAACTCCTATAAATATTACTAGTAGGCTGAGATAGAAGGATAGAAATTTTGCCTAGATTAATCTATAAGCTAGATATGCTTGATAATGAGACTAGTGTATCCATTTAAACTTTAAGAAATTCCATACAACACCATATAACATTAGAACATCATCTATAAAGGAGAGATTTATATTACCAAGCTTCCTACACCTACTATGGAATATAAAAGAAGGACCTCTGGATATGTTAAAGTTTTAAAAGTGTAGAAGAAATTTCAATGCAAAGAGTAAATAAGTATGGTGATAGAAGATCCCCCTACCTCAACGCTCAATGATGACCAATACATAAGAGTAAATAAGTAGGTTCACCAATTTTTAGCACATTAAATGATGATAAAGATAAGCATGCTATAATCCACTTTATATATATTTATGGAAAATGAAACTCCTTAAGCATATGAATGAATAATTAAAGTACTTTTACCTAGTTAAAGGCTTACTTATCTTTCTTAACTTTACCTCCTAAGTTAGATCGATTAGATGATTGATGGATCCATGTAATTGTCTCTTACTTATTTGAACAATTAGTTAGATAAAACAACTAAATTAATGAATCAACAAATTTTAGTTCTTTGTGAGTGTTTCAAAGCTAAAAACCTAAGTTTTAACTTCTTCCATTTTATGCTTTTTAATTTAATTTATTTAAATTATTAAATAAGTAAATTATGATTCAGTGACATGGGACTTTTCCATGGTCATTAGTTTTATCATGCATTTGTAAAATTAACACTAGATCTATTTAATTGATGAATATTTGAATTTGATTAACTTATTAAACGTCGAAGCCTAAGCCATATCAATTATCAATAAAATTCTTAATTAGTATTTAAATTAAATATTTTTTACTTATTTTTTTGTTCCTTCAAATTTTTATAATTTAATGATAACAGTTCATTGGATAACGAACACTAATAGACCTAGTATTTGAAATAGATCCCCGTAGATACGATATCTAGACTCATTGTCCTATATTACTTGCTAACAAAGTGCACTTCCCTATGGATCTTAGATTAGGAAAGAAATCATCAACAGTTTTTTGAAATATAAAAGATATAAATTAATAGAGGCTTAAATCCCAATAAAAGATACACAGAGTATTAAAAAGGTGCAACATCACCAATAATGGAAATTAATGCAATAACCTAGACTAGACTCCAACTATTAAAGACCGTAGGAGAGTACTCCAATGATGTTATTTCTACACTCAACCATTCTCTAATCTAATTACAAGTATCAAATATAAAGCTCCTAACTTGCCTAGACCCTTTATCATGAAGTCTTAAGTTCCTCTCATTTCAAAAGGAGTAAATAACCAAGCTGAAACACACCTTGAATGCTAGATAGTTATGCTTAGACAAAGTCCAGATAGAGCATGCCCAAGAACTATTCCAATCCAAGAATCAACTAAGTAATGGAGGACAAATCTATTTAAGGTTACTTTAGAAATCTGAAAAGTGTAAAAGAATTGAAAGAATAGATGATCAAAAGTCTCTAAGTAAGTATTCCCCTTGTATTTACTAAAGTGAACCAACCTTTATTTAATGGCTAACCAAAGTGTGCAAGCTACCTTTGGACCCAAATTCTGCACAAAAAAAGTTTGTATATTCCTACCTTATCCCCCACATCTCTAAATAAGGTCTTACAAGAATTCCTACAAAAGGAGCTATAGGAATTTAGCTTCGAAATCATTAGGTCTTCCCTTGATGGATCCAAGTGGTAGTTAGGAAGCATAGCCTACATCTCATTCCCCATTACTAGGCTAAATACCTAGGCAGCCCCATGAATGATCTTTTAGGCCTTATAACTAAAAGGAAGAATTTTTCTGAAGGTATTAAGCTTAGGTTAAAGGATTAGAGGACCTGAATTCCAAGTATCAAACCAAAAAGAAGTAGTCTCACCATTGCCAACTTTATATATTATGGCAACCCTTACCTTGTCCCTCACCCTTAAAATTTACTTAGCACTATAGGAACAAGAGATGTTGGGATTAATATTTCACCCATAAGGACTATTTAGCCAAGCTCACCCTGGACTAATAGATGGAATATCTAAACCCCCATGCTCTTTAGGTAGGAAAAATTCTGACCATTTGTCCTTATTTTTAGCATGGTTAGGCATATCCCCACTCCAGAGGTAGTTCCTCGAGGTCTCATTAATAAACTTAATAAGCCGCTTAGGTAAAAAAAGATGGGAACACAATATACACGTATGTTGGAAAGCATGGAGATGACTAGTTGAACTGTTCCAGCCAAGGATAAATGTCTATTACACTAATTTCCAATTCTTATTTGAATTCTTTCCAAGATCAACTCACCATCCCTATACAAGGGCTTAGAAGAAACCTAATATAAGAAGAGACAAGCTTGTAAAACCTATTATAAATTTCATCCCATCTAAGTCCGACCCAGCCACATTGGATAAAATGAGTTTACACTTGGCCAGATTGGTTGCAAAACTTGAGAGGGTAGTGTAAGTGTTTAGGGACTCCATTAGCAACTTAAATGAGTTGCTTTTAACCCTATAAAAGAGCATTAGATCATCTGTAAAAACAAGGTTAAACATGTGAAGCTTTTTACACTTACTATAGTAGCTATATTTTTTGCCTTACTCAATTTTAGATTAAATCAGTGTAACATCCCATTACCATAAAACATATACCCAGAGGATATTCAAGAATATATCCTATGAGAATGGCTTGTTAAAGCAATCAAAATCATAAGTATGGAATCATAGAACACAAGTAAGCTACTTTTCTCATGTCATACACACATATCGTTTACGAAGCATTATATCTCATCATCCATATATCGTTATATACCAAAACATCTGAATGTTTATTATTTTATAAAACGTGTACTACATGAAATGAGAAACTAACACACACATTCTATCTAAACTTTGCAGGTATTAGCTGACCAGACCTTTGAGCCATTCTCAAATTCAAAAGTGACAGCACTAAACTTTTAAATTAATTGCCTTAGAAACTAAGTCTCCTCAGTACATGAAAAGCAACATTTGCAATTTTGATGAGTTTTGCAAAGTCAGTGAGTGAACCATCATCGATGTACTCACTTGAATCAAAGCACAAATTTATGAATAAGCAACCAAAATTTTCAAGGGTATCATATT
>JAOXYD010090751.1:0-12022 GCA_028565735.1 Pinacopodium congolense
TGAAATTAAAGTATAGGAAGATAATAATAGTTAGAAACATGAAACTAGTAGTTAGTAATAAAGGTCACTACTAATGGTTAACCAGTCAGGTATATTGATTGACCAATATGGCCTATTATGTAATGCCCCATATTGGTCGACCAATCTATCAACTAGTTACAAAACCAAGTTACATCTTTACGTCTATTTGTTAACCAATCAATCATATTGGTTGACCTACTATTTTACATTTTAAAAGCATCATTTTACTTACTGATATTTTGTTGAAAAAAATTCACTCAAATGATTCAAAACATTGGTCGAGCACTTCCTCACACATGTTGACCAATATGAATAAAATTCTTACACTATTCAAATAGTAAATCACATTGATCAACTACAACACCTAGAAAAAATTTTCAAATATTTTCCTAAGTTTTCCAAAGTTCCAAAACTCACTTTTTTCATAAAACCTTCACTTAATCACGTTTAAAAAGTTCCTCGAGATGTTTTACTGCATAAAAAGTTCAAAGATTCTCTAAAACTTTTTAGTTATAACACACTATGCAAATGATCATGTAATCAATGATCCCTTAAAAACATTGAAAATATTAAAACAAGATTTTATGTTCAAAATTACATGGATTTAACCTACTAAAATTTAATTCTCTTGGTCTTGATTACTTTCTTCATTTTTCAAGCATCCCTCACCCATGAAATCCTTTTAACTTTAATATGTGATCTTGAACATCTTTCATATTACTATCCTTTCAATAAATCAAAGCAATTGAACTATTAGTAGTAATGATGTTTTTCATCATCAAAATATTGATTGAAACATCCCTTTGTTCAACATTTTACTACAATATATGAATGAAGTTGTTCTCTTCTCGATCACTTGTTAACCTATACCTTTCATCAATGATGTTTGATGTCATTGTTTGTATTTGATTACATGATTACTTAAACAAAGCCTCCTTTTATAGTTCATTTTTGTCACATCCCCTTAGATATGATGTTAGTTTAATAATAATAAGTTTCTTGATTTAAATTTAGATCATTTTTATAAAAAAGTTTTATGAAAAAATTAAGTAGTAGTTATAGTGTGTGTGTGTGTGTGTGTATATATATATAGATATCAAGTCATTGGCTGTTAAGTGGTTACATCATCGCCCATAACTTCCTTAGAAAACATTATATCCATAACCCACAACAAATTTATTAGCGGTTTCAAATTTTATTCTACTTTATTATAGCATTATCAATTATCTTAGAGTGCCTTTTTTTTGTTTTTATATGGTGTTTAATTAGTATAATATGCATGTGATACGTTTTCTTGTACAAATTTTAACATAAGACCAAATTTCATATCATTATCCAAAAATGTCTAGGATTATGTTGTGCAAAGGTATGTTAGGTAATTTTAGTTGGCATTAAGAGATACAAGAACATTAAGAGGCGGCATTAAGAGAGATAAGAACAAGAAACCATGAAAGGGAAATGTAGTATTGAATTTAAAGATGAAGTAATCATTACTTTGGTTGAGCTATATAACAATCACTTGCTCTTCTAAAAATAATAAAAATAGTGTAACCAAAGAGAATTTCTAAGTTGAAATGAATGATGTTAGTAGCCATATTTAGTTATAACCTATTAACTTATCAACTATGCAATTAGTAATCGATACATATCTCTACCTTTTTTTTAATGGTCATATTTTAAAAGCAAAGTTTTGTTAGGGATTTATAATGGTCTTATGCTTATTTTGTGACATTTCAATGAATTTTACTTATATAGAGGCGGGACATTAAAAGTTCATAAATGTATAATATTTTTTTTCAACATTGAATGTCATATATGAAGTTCAAAGTACAAGCATTCAAGTACTATTGCAAATAATTTTATATGCTAAATGGAATTTATAGTACACAAACATAACCATGATTGTCATTGCAATATATATATGTAATGCCTATTCATATTAACAAAAAACCAATCAAAGCATGTAATAAGAATAAAATATTCAGTCATTACATTATAATCCAAAGTAATAATGAATCCATAAATTACTATAAAAAATTCAGATGATTATTGTATACATTTTAGCTTTGCTAGAGATTAATGCACTTAACAATTAATATAGATGAATGACATAAACAATTAAATATTGACTTGGTGTTTGGATTGGAATTTTTTTTGGGACTCATGTGGTAATATTATAGGGAGTATGATCTAGTATGTTTTGTGTCATGTGTTTGTGGTATGGTCTAAACAAATATGTCATATAGTTTGTATCAATGGCACAGTTTGTGTGTTATGGTGCAATGTTTTGTGTTAAGTGGTGAAATTGTTTGTATAAAGTAATGATGTGTTTTACATAAATTAATAGTATATTTTGAATTTTGTGATGGTATGGTTTGCATTAAGTGGTAGTTTTGATTGAATTCAGTTATGGTAATATGTTTAAATTAGTGGTATGGACAATATTAATTAGTATATTTTATATATGATAGTAATATTTTTGTCTATAGCGATAGTACAATATGTGCTAATCGGTGGTATTTATGATACTGATTCACAATTGGTTATTTTAAAAATATATGACTACAAATTTAGGAGGATCACCTTTTTACTTTAATTCTACTGACTTAGAGTTATTTCCTTCCTTAAAGCATTCTTACACCTTACGGAAGTTCACCTTTAAATTTCAAATTTGTCAATTCATAACTTGTTCCTTAACTAAACCATGCCTAGGAAATTAGAAGCATCTTCTTTTGTTTCAATATTGCTATCTTAAAAATGGTTCCTTTTTAAGGTGAACCTCTACCTTCGAAAGGGTTGCCTTCTAACTTTAACCTTGTTGATTAAAAAATGGTTGCTTCCTTAAGATATGCTTATGCCATGGGGAAGCTCATTTTTTGGCTTTAATTTTTCTATCTCATAACTTGTTCTTTCCTTAAAGTTTGGCCCTACCCTAAGGAAGGATACCTTTTGGCTTTAATTCTACAGACTCATAATTGATTCCTTTCATAAGTCATGCCCATGCCTTAAAGGAAAGTTGCCTTCTGCCTTTAATTATATTGACTCATAAGTAGTTCCTTCCTTAAGGCATACCCATGCCTTAGTGAGGGTATCCTTTTGATTTTAATTGTGCTGACTTATAATTGGTTTCCTCCTTAAATCATACCCATACACTAGGGAGGGTTAGGGTTTCCTTTTAGAGTTGATTCTCCTGACTCATAATATGGTCCTTTCTCATGGTGTATCTTAGGGAGACTCGCCTTCTAATCTCAATTTTGCTATCACAACTAGTTCCTTCCCAAAGGCATACCCAAGCCTTAATTAGAGCTAGCTTTTAACTTGAATTTGACTAACTCATAATTTGTTCCTTCCTTAAGGCATACCCATACATTAGGGAGGGTTGCCTTTTAACTTCAATTCTACTAATATTTAAATTATTCTTTCATTAAGGAGTGTCCATGCATTTGGTATAATCACATTGTAACTTTGATTTTCTTGACTTATAAATGGTTCTTTCATTAAGGTATGTCGATGCCCTAAGAAGAGTCATATTCTAGAGTTAATTTTACTAACTTATAACTAGTTCATTCCATAAGGCATGCCCATGTCTTAGGGAGGATCACTTTCTAACTTCAATTATACTGATTCATAGTTGGTTGCTTTCTTAAGTTATGCTTAAGCCTTAGGGAAGCGTTGCATTCTAGATTCAATTATTCCTATAACTAATTCATTACTTAAAGAATGTCCATCCTTTAAGAAGGATTCCCTTGTAATTTCAATTCTATTAATTCATTACTGATTTTTTCCTTAAGGCCTACCCATGCCTTCAAGAGAGTCACCTTCTAAATTCAATTATATTAACTTACATTAGGATCATTCCTTAAGGTGTGTCTTAAGGATAGTCATCTTTGGACTCTAATTCTACTAATCTAAAATTGGTTCCTTCCTTAAGGCTTGCCACAATTTTGGGAGGGTCTCCTTTTACTTTTAATTCTACTGACTCATAATTGACTCCTTCCTAAAGTCTTGCCTATGACTCAAGGATAATCATCTTTTAGAGTTAATTATGTTGATTTATAGCTGGTTCATTCATTAAAGCATGCCTAAGCCTAAGGAAGGTCGACTAGCTTTAGCTCTACTAACTTGTAATTAATTATTTCCTTAAGGAATGCCTATGCTTTATTGAGATTCACCTTTCAGTTTCAATTATCTTAATTGGTTTAAGGCATGTCTATGTCTTAGGAAGGGTCATCTTCTATCTTGAATTATCTTAACCCATAACTAGTTCCTTCTTTAAGGCATGCCCATGCCTTAGGGATAATCAACTTTTGACTTGAATTCTATTAACTCTTAATTAGTTCCTATTTTAAAACATCTCGATATCTTTAGTAGGGTCATATTTTTTTTATTTTTGTTGACTCATAATTTGTTCCCATCTTATAAAGTGCTAATTCCTTTGGAAATGACACCTTTTATAGTTAATTCTACTAAATCATAAATGGTTCCTTCATTAAAACATGCCTATATGCATTAGAGAAGTCTTTAATTTTTGGAGTGTAGATTCCATAAGACCTTTCCAACTTTATATGATAATAAATACATTGTAGTGGCAATAGATTATGTTTTTAAATGGGTAGAGCCACAAGATTTACACACCAATAATGATAGGATAGAGGTTAAATTCTTAAAAGTTGCTTAGTTAATTTGATATACCTAGAGCTATTAAGAGTAATATGTGAACATACCTTTGTAATAAACAGCTTAAGAAGACTCTCAAATGATATTTATTTACATATAGGATCGCCACCCCTTACCATCCTCGTTTAGTGGCCAAGTGAAAGTAACTTAAAGGTAACTAAAATAAATATTAAAGAAGCAAGTAGATCATTCTATTAAGGATTGGGCTAATAGGTTAGATGATGATCTATGGCTTATAAGATAAATTATCAAACTTCAATAGACATGTCCCTTTTTTAATTAATATATGGAAAATCATGTCATTTACCCATTGAATTTGACCACAAAGCATATTGGGCAATTAAATCTCTTAATATTAATTATATTGTTGTTAGTGAAAGGAGTGACCTCCAATTAAATGAACTTAATGAATGGAGAATGACGGCATATTACAGTACGTACGATGCTTTACCAGAACCAAACGAAAAAATGGCATGATAGTCATATCCAAAGTGATAAGTAGTTTTAAAAGGGTGTTCAAGTTTGAATATGTAAATCTTGATTGCATCTATTCCCTAATAAGCTTAAGTCTAGATAGTATGGATTGTTTGTAATGAAACATGTTTTGTCATATAGAGCAATCTAGATTACACATATACAGATAGAGGTGTTAAAGGTCAATGGCCATCATTTAAAGATGTATTTAAGAGGCACTATCCTAAAATGGGATAAAGAGATGGGTCACCCTCTAACCCCCATCCTTATAAACTCAAAGAAAGGAGAACAAGTCAAACTACATGACAACAAAGATGAACTTGTTAAGAGGCACCCTAACACATTCAAACATTCCTCTAGTATTATTTAATTCTTCTTCATTATCTTATTTCCTAGTTTCCTTTTATGCTCCTCCCTCTCGTGTGTATTGCCATTAGCTATCCCAAGCATGCTTTAGAGACATTAAATTGTATTTAGCAACTCTTTTTAATAATGTTAATTTTGTAAGGTGAGAAAAAATTTATAGGAAACAATGGTACCATTATGCTCTTTATAGAGCATCATTATGGTCCACTTGGGATGCAAAGACAGAATGTGTTAAGGAAACAATGCCGTTATGCATGGTGGAGTGATATTTAGGTATCTTAAAAGGATAGAAGCATACATAAACTCATCTAAATACTTCTAAAAAGGTATTGTTTTTAGTATTTTTCCTAAACACTAATTTCGTCGTCCTTCTTCCTACTTTCCCTCTTACTGTTAAACTCTCATTTATCACGACCAGCCCCCATATCTTTTTCTTTCTTTTTGGTGCCTCCATCTTGCTCTTTTTTCTTTTCACCGCTTCTATTTTTCTCTCCTTTTATCTAGGCATCATCGTCAACTTCTAGTTCCTCTATCACTATTATTTGGCTTTTCTCCTTGTCACTGCACCTTCTGCCCTCTTCCATTTTTGCCAGTTATAATCGTTTTTTTCATGAGTTTGCTTTACCAATATATACCGTACAACCATTGCATCAATACCCACTACTTGTTTCATAAGAATGTACTTTAGGATGTTTATATGTATTTTAATGTGATTTCATCCCTATTTTTTCATTTAAATGTTTATTTCATGTTCATATTGAGTTTACATGCAAATTTGATTATTAAATACAAATATAAAGTAAAAGGACCAAGTTTTGGAGTGATTTAGAGAAAAGTTTGAACTGGAAGAGGTGTGGAACTTCTTCTAGGACTTAGAGTATCATGTTATGAAGTTCTACACCAAATTTTAAAAATATATGATAAGTAACAAAAGATACATTAAGAGAAGGACGAAAAAAGCTCAAACAAGCATTGGTTTTGGTGCAGTTGAGTTAGATGATGCATTAGGTACATTTTTAAAGCTCATTTTGTTCTAAAATTTTATGAGATGTAAGAAAATCATGTGAAGAATCTATAAACCAAATTTCATGCCCATTGGAGGTGCATAAGAGGAGTTAGAGTAGAAAAATGTGAAGATAGGTAGAAGTTGTCAACCAATCAAAGTTTAGAGTCTTTTCTAGCAACTAAATGATGGTTTAATCCAGACTGTTGTAGAGGTCTATTTAAGGGTTGTATAACTACGAAAAAAAACTGATAACGGTTGTATAACTCTGAAAAAAATTGTCTTATGCCAAACTTAAGGGCAAAATCGACCTTTCACTTCTAAAATCTTTCTAAACCCTAAGAGGACATATAAATAGTAGAAGAAAGGCCATTTCTGATAGTTTTTGGCTCCTACTTAGGTAGCCCTTATTTCTTTTTTTTTTCCTTAGTTTTTCCTTTGGATTTAAGTTCTTTTCATTGTTCTTTTCATCTCTTTTCAGGTTTAGACCTTGATTAAATAGTTTAAGTGTTGAACTCTGGTTTATTTGTATTGTTACTACTATCTTTTTCTATTTTAGTTTTTTTCCATTTATTTTATTTGGGTGTTGTTAGAATAGTTTTAAAACCTTAGTTCTTGTTAATATGGTTCTTTCTCTTAAATTTTCAACCTTGAGAATCTTCTTTCCTGTACATTTTTTGCATTTAATTTTTTGTTATTTTTAATTTCAGCTTGATTTTGTGTTAATTTCATGGTGGTAGCTTAGTTTTAATTGGGTGTGAAGGTATTTAATGGATTTATGGATGATGATTGTGAGAATTGGAATATGTTTTGAATGGGCATTGTGATTTATGCTAAGATTGAATTGGAATTCAAAATTAATGCCATGAATTAGGGATTTAATCATAGGATTGGTTATCCTAGGTGTAATCTCTAGTTCAATTGTTAGGTTTTAGCTTTTGATCCATAATTGTCATTAGTGAAAACATTAAGTGGCGATAGTTTAATTGGTTTAGTAGGTAAATTTAACCAATTAGTTTAGGATTTCAATTCTCTAAGTTACATAGTTCAAGCTTCTGTGATTATGGCATAGGCTAGTCGTTCCTTAATTTGTTAATGTTGTCATGCCACTAAATCTAGAGAGCTTTTTCTAAATTGTTTTATAGTTCGGGATATTTTCAGATCTTGTTGAATTTATCTAAAAGTGGAGGAACTTAGGGTGTAAGAGCTTATTTGTGTCTATAGGCTAATCTTAAGCATAGGACAATCTTTATTATTTTGATGATTGATTTTAATTCATGAATTCAAAAAATATCTTCTACCTATCTTTTTTTATGTTCTATTTGTTTCTTATTTTTTTCACTTTTGTTTCATTAATTATTTTTTCATTTGTTTTAATTACTTTGCATATAAGGGTTTGTTTTTATTTTATTTTCTTTTTTTTTTGCATAACATTAGGAATATCCCAAAAAAAACTACCAATTCTCTGTGGAATCGATCTTAACCGACCCTACTACATAATTAGTTAGGTTAGTAAGGTATTTGATATAGGAATTTACCAATTGGTGAGCTCACGAAAGGTCCACAAAAATTTTAAACGCTATTACTAAGTAACGGACTCTTGTGTTTTAGCTATTTCTAGTGTTGTTTTTTTAATTTTTTTATTCTTTGTCACCTTGATTTTTTTTTTTTGTAGCTTCAAAACTTTTTTGAAGTTTTGATAATTTATAATGGTGATGGCTTACTATCAGTGTGCTTTTAATTATGACCTTTTATGCTTTCACTATTCTGATGATAAGTTTGATTTCCTTGCTACTTTCGGACTGGAGCAAAAAGTGTAAAACCTCATATCCTTAATGAAGCAAGTAAGAAGAGAAAAAGAAGAAGCTAAGGTATATGATGTTTGTACATTTTTAGTATACTTTTATTTGTCTTATCTTGTAGGATACCCAATAGTATAGTTTTAATTCTGCATCGTTGTGCTACTAAATTTAGTCACACTTCCAACCCATGCCTCTACCATCACCATCATAAGCTGATGGGCTGTCAATGGAGAAGATCGTATAGAGTTTTGCAACGAGAACTCTTCAATTCTAGTAGGAAAGGAGGAGTCAATTTAACGATTAGGAAGATTAAGGAAGCCAATTAGTATATGTGAAAGGAAGCATAGAAGCCCATGTTTCTTCAAGTGATCTTAGTTAGCCAGAAAAATATCTAGGGAATGATGTGTGTGAAGTTCCATCAAAGAATGAGGAACAAGTAGAGCACCTGAAAGAGATAAAGGAAGAGCAAGAAAAGCTAAGAGAGGAAAAGGTAACCATTTGAGAAATTTAGGAGGATAAAAAACCTCCTTAGGTTAGTATTCCATTAATTGGTATTGATAACTAAGTTTTCTTTTCTTTTCCTAGCAATTCGGAGGGTACAAAAGAGGAAGAAAAGAAGAAGAGCGAACGACAGCAATAGAGTGTGTAAATATTGAAAGAATTGGGGCCAAGCAAGCTAAAGAAGGAAGGTGATGAGCAGGATGACGACCCTCCACACTTATTGTTTAATCAACTGCGAAGGCCATCCTAGATGAAAGGAGATGTCCATACCAGAGAGCGGACCTAAGAGTATGATGGCGAAGCATTGTGATTTCACCTCTCCAATGCTATGCAAACATCAAGCTGATCGGGAGTCTATTATGAGGGAAACGATGCTAGGAACCTCAATGAGTTTGAGCATGCTTCCTGTCAGGCTCAAAATCCCTTTTAATATTGGATAGTGTGTATTACAAAGGTCCAGCTAAAGATCTAAAACAAGTGCTTATTGTGAGGTGACCCAACCTTATCTTTAAGTTTTTGTGTCTTTTATTTTTAGCTACATAGGTCTTTAGTTGCCTTTTTAAAGTGCTTTTGTTTCTTTTCTTTGTACTTTGTTTTGTAGGATCCAAAAGTGGGAGTGGTTATCTCTCCATCAAGCACTTTATAGATCACCTTATTAGGGGAGCACTCTTGTTTCCATCCTCTTTGTGTTTTCATTGATTTTGGAACATTAAGGACAATGTCTAATTTATGTTTGGGGGTGGGGCAACTTAAAAAATTTCGCACTTGAATTATTGTTAGTCTAAGGGTGATTATCTAAATGCTTTAGCTGAGAATGATCTTGAAATTTAGTTAGTTCTTGATTGTGATCCATGAAAAGAATTGATTCTTTTAATTTGATAAACTAGGATCAACTCTTGAAATGGTCCTAACTTCAAAATTTCCCCTTTTTCTTTTTATTTTAAGTGTTTGCATGTGTTTAGTGACCCATTTGTATGATATTAAGTGCTTAAGTACGTTGTTTATTCTTCATCTTGTGAATTTGGAATGAGATTTTTGAAATAATGTGTTAAAAAAAGAAAAGAAAAAAGTTCAAAAGTGTGTTTATATTGTAAATAAGTGAGCAAATTTTCGCTCTACTGGCTTCAAACCAATGTAAAGATTGAAGTTTATAAGTGGTGCTAGTAGTCATTTAAGAGGTTGATCTAGCTTAGTATCCGGGGTGTTCACAACAAAGTATTCACTTTTTCATAAAAGCTAAATGAAATCTCAATCAAGCTAAAAAGGAGCATCTAGTTGAGTAACTAGGGTCATTCACGATAAAAGTGTTTGTCCTCACGTAAAAAGACTAGGTAAACTCTTAACTATTGCTCTAAGTTTAAATTTTGTTATGTTTTAGGTTATTTTGATCATCTTAGACTAGTTCACATGATGGACTATAGGAAATGACTTAAACATTTGATATTATGCATATGGGGTTGCTTCTTGCCTAACTTTGGGCTTTGCATGTGTTAAAGTTGTTTTTAGATCATGATGGAGTTAAAATTTATGAATTGAATTAAAGGTGTTGATTAAATTCTATTATATCTAATTGGTTTTCAGCTTTTGATTAAGACTGTTTTAAGAAAATTGTTTAAGTTATTGCTTAAGGACAAGCAATGATTTAATTGTGCGAGTATTATGTGGCAAGTTCAAAATTTTCTAACTTAAATTATTGTTAGTCTAAGGATGATAATTTAAATGCATTAGTTAAGAATGATCTTGAAATTTAGTTTATTGTTGATTGTGATACTTGAAAACAATTTATGCTTTTAAATTGATGAACTAGGATTAACTCCTGTGATGGTCGCTAACTTTAATTTTTTTTCTCTTTTTTCATTTTCTTTTGAGTTTTTGCATGAGTTTAGTGACTCATTTGTATGATATTGAGTGCTTAACTCCATTTTATATGTTTCAACCTATGAATTTTGGAATGGGATGTTTGAAATAATTTGTTAAAAAATAAAAATGTTGAAAAGTGTGTTTGTATCTTGAATAATTGAGTAAATTTTCACTCTACTAGTTTTAAACCAATGTAATGGTTGAAGTTTACGAGTGGTTCTAGTAGCCATTTGAGAGGGTGATTACGAGTGGTTCTAGTAGCCATTTGAGAGGGTGATCTAGTCTAGTAACAAGAGGTGTTCATAACATAGTGTTCACCTTTACGTCAAAAAGCTAGATGATAACTCAAACAAACTAAACAAGAGTATCTATCCTTCATGATAAAGTGCTTGCCTCATGTAAAAAGACTAGGTGAACTAAAGAATGCTCCAAGTTCAAATTGTGTTGGGTTTTTAGTTACTTTGATCATCCTTGACTAAGTTCACATTATAAACTAAATGAAATGACTTCGACATTTTATATTATGCATGCGGGGTTGCTTCTTAACTAACTTTGTGCTTTGCATGTGATAAAGTTGTTTTGGATCATGATGGAGTTGAAATTTGTTAATTGAATTAAAGGTGTTGATTGAATTCGGTTGTATCTAATTGGTTTTCAATTTTTGATGAAGATTGTTTTAAGAAAGTGTTTTTATTGTTTATTATTTCTAAGGACAAGCAATAGTTCAAGTGTAGGGGTATTTGATAGGGATGTATTTTATGATATTTTCATATCTATTGTAATGTGACTCCATCCCTATTTTGGTGTGTAAATGTTTATTTTGTGTTCATGTTGAGTTTAAATGCATATTTAATCATTGAACAAAAATAAAAAAGAGAAAAGACTAGTTGGGAGTGATTTAGAGAAAAATTGGAGTTAGAAGAGATGTGGAAACAATTTACGGACTTATAGAGTCATGTTACGAAGTTCCACATCAAATTTCAAGGCCGTATGACAAGTCAAGAAGGATGCATCAAGAAAAGAGTAAGAGAAGCTCAGACAAGCATTGGTTTTGGGTGCATGTGAGTTTGATGATACATTAGGTGCATGTTTAAAGCTTAAATTTTTGTAAAATTTTATGGGAGCCAAGAACATCATGTTAGGAACCCACATACCAAATTTCATAGCCATCAGAGATGAGTAGGAGGAATTATAGTAGAGAATCTTCCAGCAACCTAAATGGCGATTGAATCCAGATTGCAGTAGAGGTAGCCTTATGCCAAAATTAAAGGCAAACTTGACATTTCACTACCAAAACCTTTCTATACCCTAAGAGGAC
>JAOXYD010090772.1:0-12021 GCA_028565735.1 Pinacopodium congolense
TTTTCATGTGTGAAGTTGGTTGAAGATTGAGAATTATCAAATTAATGGTGTCACGCAACTCTGCTTGGAAATGTGTTATGTTGAGGCCTTACTCACTATACTTCATCATAATTGGACCATTTGACGGGTCGATTTGACAAGCACAACTCCTTATTGCACGAGCACAGTGCTTTACTTCGAGAGCACAACTCCTTACTACGGGAGATTCTATCCAGATTGCCTCCTTCACTGCCTTCAAACATTTAGTGTTTTATTTATTATTTTTGTATTTACACTTATGCTACATTGGTTGTATGATATTCTATCATCTGTGGTATTTCCTTTTCCTTATCATGTCTCCTTGCCTTTGTTTATGCATTGCTCTCTTGTGTACTTGATCTTGTGATTATACCTTTTTGGTGATTCCAAAAAGGGGGAGAAGTATATGATAAAACAAATGAATATATATTTAAAATATGTTGATTAATTAAGGGGGAGCTAATAATTGAGGGGGAGCTACTTATTTGCTATGGCATTATCATATGGTTCTAAACAGTTAACAATTGTTATTCCATGACTTTACAACATTTAGAGAGACCATTTCCATGTGTTTTACTGGTTATTTTATTTATCACATTGCCTAGTTTTGTCATCACCAAAAAAGGGGAGATTGTTGAACCAAGGGTAGTTCCACCTTATTTTGGTAATGACAAAATAATTTTTTTTACTAATGTATATGTTTTAAGTATGCTTGAAAGATAGGTTGGATAAAGTTCAAATTGACTTATCAAAGAGTCTTGAAGAAGAAATTGAAGAATCATATGAAAACTCAAAGTTTGAAGAAGAAGTTTAGAACAAGTTTTTATTTTGGCTTATTTAGTGTAAACTGCACTTGCTTTTATTTTGGTATTCTCGAGAGGCTTTATTTAACTGTTCATGCATAGATATTTGTATAATATGCATATAGGTCTATAATTAAGAGGTATTATGTATTTTTAATATAATTTCATGAAATTAAACCTCTTAATACATGTTTAATTTAGTTAGAAAAATATACATAAGTTGTTAAAGAAAGATTAAGAATTTTCTGGACGTATTTATGTTGGAAATGTGGTTCACTGTATATAAATGTTTTAACACTTATTCGGTTGCGTATATTTCTGAGTTCGGTCTACTGAATGATCTATTCAGTCGACTGAATAATTGATAGGAGTTTATCGGTCGACTGAATTAATAGATCAGTCGACTGAACACAGTGAGAAAGACCTATTGGTCAACCGAACCATGAGATCTGTCGACTGAATGTTGCGAAGATTCCAGATTACACAGAGAATTGTAACATTGTACAATAGTAAAATGCATTTATATGTTTTGCTCATTGGACAAACGATAATGTTACTGTTATCCAACTGATTTATCAAAATATGTTAGTGTAAATAGGAGTATTTGTTATGTTTAAGAATAGGTTAAGAAATACAGAGAGTTTAGTGTTGATATACTGTTTTAAGTCTTACAAAGCTCTTATTTTCAAAGGCTGATTGCTTGAAAGTTTTTAAGCATTTTTTCATGTGTGTATTTTTTAGTAAGGAGATCAAATGTTTTTTTGTACATTCATTCATAGCCTTTTGTGATTATCAAGTGAAATAAAGTGAAATATTTTTCAATTGTATCGAATGGTTATGAGGTTATTTTTTAGCTTAGGAAAAAGAAACAAGTGAAAGGTTGTCTTCTAGTCTGTGAAAAAGGATTGTATCTGTGGCATTGTCATTTTCAAGTTGTTATAAGAACGAAAGCTCAACAATGGTGTTGGGAATTGGATTGAGCAAGTGGATAGCTTTGAACCAGGATAAATCACGTTGTCTACTCTCCTCTCTTTTTATCTTTAATTTGCATTTATATTATCTAATTGCTTGTTTTAGATAAATCTGTTTAAGCTTCCGCATTTGTGTGAAAGAATTTTTATACACTAATTCACCCCCCTCTTAGTGCCATATCCATCTCAACAAAAAATATATCACTCTTCTCTAAATTTATAAGCATCAAAGGAGAACCATATAAGTATTCTCCAAAACTACAAGCATTAAAGTATAAAATAAAGTAACTTCCCTTCCTTTTTCAAAAACATTATCTGATGGGAAAACAACATATTCAAAGCATTTATAAAATCAAATAGCAAATATTCTAATTCTCATAAGCCTATTTTAAAAAATTAATCCATCTTGCTTAGCCTTGATACATGAAACTATGCTTTTTCCCAAAAATATGTATGCCAAGATAATATTCTTAAATGCTATCAATATAAAAGCAAATGTGTACCCCTTCATGTACCTCAAATGGTTATCTTTTTTTCTTCCTAACTTGGTTCAAAAATATATTTGCTTAATTTATGTGAGGGCTCTTGCTAAATTCTCTTTTTTAACTTAATTACTGGAGCTACCATTGTTACGTTCTCATTCGATATCAATAGAGGTTATACCAATTGCTTGGGAAAGCCAAAAGGCACTTCAATTTCCATTCTTGACCTAAAAGGCAAAAAAAATCAACATGGTGTATCTATCCAAATAGATTAAGGTTCTGCAGAGTTAGTTTTTAAGCCTTTTTAATCTAATTTCTTAAGGGTTTGCTTAATAATTTTTATTTTGAAAAAAAAACCTTTCAACATATGCATAATTTCTACAAAAATAACATATCATATGTGAACCTACGAGTTTTAAATCCATTTAAACCAACTTCCATATCTCACAACTTTAAGCAAGTGCATATATCATTTATGTAGTATTTAAATGAGTCAAGTGATTTTCCTATAAGGATTTTAATGATTACTAGTCTAAATTTTTGAATTATTATTTATCATAATAAATAGTTTACTGTAAAATTAATAAAAAACTAAAACGAACTCAACTTAACTAACCAACCAAATACATTAATCAAAGTTATGTTATTTAATTAGTTAAAGTTATATAGATGTGGAATTCTCTTAGAACTTTTCTTATATTAAGAAAATTCACCTATCTAAGATAATTATTCTCCTTACCAGAAAAATCTACTCAAACATTAAAAAATAGATAATTTACTAGAAAATAAATCTCTAAAATTAAAAGCAAAGGTTATTCCCATACAATCAAATTCCAAAGTTTTTCCTTTCTAAATAACAAACAAACTTAATTCATAGTTGAAAAAAGCACTCAAGAAGTAGAGAATCAAGAAAAATCAATGGAGAAATCATCTTGATCTCTAGTAGACCTCTAACTTTTCTTCCACCAATTTAGTCTCCTAGATACATGGAAAGCATCTCCTCATTTCTATCTCTTCTTTTCTCTTTACCTTGTTTTAGCCATACACAAGGAACTATAAAACAACTAAAAAAGAAAAGAACCCTTTCTTGATTTTTCTCTTTTCCTTTTATACTATAATGACGACTAGGGTTTAGAAAAGCTTAATTAATGATTCAAGAAAAGTTTTATCTTAATTAGTCTTTAAACATTCTTTTAACCTTCAAAGTTTTGCGAAGAAAAATGTCGTTTGCATAAAAGGTAAACTGTGCATTTGAGAAGTATCACTTAGGCATTATGTTTCTCTAAGAGTCAAAGAGCCCTCACTGGGAGACAATGCTATTTATGTTTTCCCTTATGTTTCTGATTTTTTTTAAAAGCAAAACAATGGTCCTTATTTAGATTAGAATGGCGCCTTTGTGAATCAACATTTTGCTCTATTTTCTTTAAGCAAAATTCACCTGTTTCACCATTTTAGCTCCAAAATCCAAGGTTTACCTAAAAACTTCATTAAAAAATTAATTAATATACTAATATTATGTGAAAATGGATAAAAGTGACAAAAAGTATATTAATAAAAATATTTTTTTTGATAAAATATTAATAAAAATATCTAGTTTATCTATTATCAAATTCATCCATACTTAAGCAATTGCTTAACCTCAAATAATCAATCCCCACACTTATTTAGAAGGTATACCAACATAAGTCACAAATTAATTAAACACATTAGCATAAGCTAATGCAATTAACAATAATCAACATCTCTTAATTTAATTTTGACTATGGGTTAACACATATGGTTACATGATATGATAAATCAACCTTTAATATACAACATTAAGTTTTAAATCAACTTTACATAAATGATTGCACAAACTTAGTTCTAAGGTAATTCGATATCTACATTTTATGCTTCATCCTACCATTGTAAGTGCACTTTATGTTTTACCTTTCCTTAGATAATAATTTAACAAGTGCATTTTACACTCCATCTTACCTCTTCACATATACTAATTTGCTTATCTTTATTATTTATTTCCTTCTTTCACTTCATCAATTTAAATTTTTTTTTATTTTCTTAATGTCTTAAGAAAATTACCCACAATTTAAACATCATGTTCTATGTTTGCATAAAAATTCATACAAATCTCGTTAAAAGGTCAATACTATACACAAGAGTCAACTTGAAACATGTAATTCACATAGTCATAATTAAGAAAGATTATAGTCAATTAAAAGTTCTTCAATATTAATCTTGTTAATCATGTCAACTATACTAAAGGATACTACTTAACATTAACTTAATATTAGAATAATTCTAAAATAGACATCTGAATCAATTGCTATCAAAGACTTATAATTATTTAAATCCATAAGGAATTCAATAAACCATATCCCCCCCTTATATCTAAGATATATATTGTCCTCAATTTGTAAAAGCAATAAATAAAAACAAAATGAAAAAGAAAAGAATAAAGAAACTTCCTTAAAAAAACACAAGGTGAAAAGATATATCTGATGAAGAGCCAAAGTGCAATTTCCATTAGTTAATTAGCTGATAAAGTCATAAAACTAATTTAAAAGCACTAAAATTAAAACACAAAGGTGAACAATGACTAGGTAAACCCAAAAATCAAATAATAAAGAAGCATAATAGAAATTATAAACCATAAAACTGATCTTAGAGTCCTAGAATGTAGTGTAATTAGTGATATAGTCAGTCTTATAGTCTATAGCATGACTAAAAGAGTGAAGAAAGTTCTAGATCAGTTTAACTCACTACTTTTGAAGTTGTATCTAATGTTAAAGATCTAGTAAGAGCTCATAAATTGTTGTCAAGGACATCTTGGAAAGGATGTTGGAATGGAATGGTCAAATGAACTGGTCGCAGACTATCAAATAATAAAGCACCTAACTAAACCTAACTATATAGTTAGGGCAAGTCAAGGTCAACCCCATAAAGAACTAGTTATGTTTTTAAGCTATTCTTGAGGTTGCACAAAAGGAAACCAAAAGAAATAAACACCATTGAATGAGAAGACACTAAAACTAAACGTAAAGATAATTAACGAACACAAAAAAATAATTAAAAACACATAAAAGAAACAAACAGAAAACAACGAAAGAAATTTAAAGATATATCTGGAATTCAGACTTATAACTGATCTTCAAAATAAATAAATTGTGATTGGTATAAGATGCTAACCTATAGATTTGAAAAAGACCTCAAACCCTCAGTTCCACCTGTTTTAGATAAATTTAACAAGCTCCGAAAATATCTATAACTACGCGACAACCTAAAACAATCTCTCTAGATTTAATGGCACAGTAGCATTAAGAACTAAGGAGTAGCTAACCTAAGCCAAAATCTCGCAAGCTTTGATTATGTAACTTAGAGAATTAGAATCTTAGGCTAAGTCAATTAAGTTCATGGACAAATTCAATTATCTTATTGCTATTTATGGAAATCACTAGGACTATTACGTATTACAAGTTCATTCCTACCAATTGAAATAGAAATTATACCTAAGATGGCCAATCCTAATAATTAATTCCTAATTCATGTGATTTAACTAGACCTCCAATTTAATCCTATCCTAAATCACAAAGCCTAATCAATTCATAATCAATCCTCATAATTATAAAGCCAAAATTCTATCAATATCTTCCAACCCAAGACAAAAATATCATAACATTATGAAATTAACTAAATCAAACAATAAAATAACAATAAATATAATAAAAAGAATAAATAAAGGGCTGAAAATTAAATAAAACACAAGAAATTAACAACCAAAAGTTGGAAAAATAACAAAAACACCATATATTAACCAAATAACAAGGAATACAAGAAAAACTAACTAAGGAATAGAAGAAAAAGAAATGAATAATGAAAGAAAGAAGAACAAAAAAAATGAAAGAAACAAAACAAATGGAGGCCGAATAAAGTGGTGTGGCTCCCTTCTCTTTAAATGTTGGTTGTAGAATATATACGTAAGGAAGGCTTTTGAACTTTTGTCTTTTAGTCACCTCGGGTTAGATGCCAAGCCATCACCATAATGATGCTGTTTTGTCCAAGCTTAAGCCCTCCTCTCCAAATGTTGAATCACGTGTTTGCTCCTGGAGGGGGAAGCTTTTTTTTTAGATTTTGTTTTTGTCTATTCCTTGCCAATTAAAAGTCCCCGCTTGTCTTATTAAGCATTTTCTCCATTTAAACGTGATTGCTCTCTCCTAGAAAGTTTAGGCTCTTGTTTTTTATGCTTACATTAGTGGGACATATGTCCATCCATGAGAAGACCTCCTTTCCAAGCCAAGCTTAAAACGTTGTTGTTGTATTCTTAAAGCCTTCACTTTTTAAAACCTTTGATGCTACCACTTGTCCCTTGACTTTAAAGCCAAAGCTACTCTCCATTTTAATTTCAATGTTTTGCTGTTTCACTCCTGTCCATGCTCTTCTCATTAAACTTTTTTTATACATGCCATCCTCTTAGTTTTTAAAGCCTTAATCACCCTTTTTATCCAAGGCTTTTAAAGCTTTGGTTTTTGTTCTTGTTTTAAAACCAAAAACCACCACTTGTCAAGCCATAAGAAGGTGTGAGTCCCACTCTTCAAATCATGTTGTAGTCGAATTATGCTTCACTCTTGGCTCATGGGAAGCTTCTCAAGTTTTTAATTTTTTCTCATTGCTTTCTTCTTCTTTTTTTTCCAAAGTTGAGACAACTTTTAGCTTTTTGCTCCATAATTCACTAAAAGGGATAACATGTTTGTTAAACATAATATAACACAAATAAATCATTTTTAAACTAACAATATGAATGAAATTAAGTGAATTTACACACAAAAACATAATAAAATTCATTCGTATCAATTGGTTAGGGCTTAATCAGTGGTCACATCAAGATTATCTTTAAGCTCCATAAGACCAACTTGTGGTACCAAAAGATCATTCAACTACTTATCGTGCTTAAAAAAATGCACACTGATTTTTTGTCAACAGATTCAAATCCTCCCATACTTTCATGTCTTAAATAAAGATAAAATGATGCTCAAGAAAGGATGTACTAGTGCCTTACCCTTTCAATTGATTCCTTTATTGACAACGATCCTTATGATCAACCTTGAAAAGAATATAGTCTTATCCTTGTAATGATATCTCACACATTTTGCATATGTGAATTATAAACACGACCAATAAAACATTTGATATGGTATTTAATTCATGAAGCATTCGATGCAATAAGTAAATGTTGGTGAGCCACACCTTATTAAGGCTACTTATTAAATAAAGATTATCTTTCTTGTGGTCGTAAATTAGCCCATCATCAGGTACAACCAATAATTCATATAAATATTATCAGTAATGAGAATGGAATACCTTTAACCAAAGATTGGATTGCTATAATGTTCTTCCTAGTCTTCTTTTTTATATTAGCATAAAATTTTCAAATTAAGATTGAGCAATACGATGCATCTAGATATAAAATAGAGTCTCAATCAAGTGTATAAAATGCAATTGTAATGTTAAGCTCAAACTCCACCTTTAAGGACGCGATCCACTCTACAACTATATCATTACCATAATGCATCTCGAGCCACTTGGAATTCTTCACTGAAGTGAATCGGGAAGCATAGAAGACAATACATTCACACAATGATGAAGAACCATCTCGATGCATGATGATAGTACAATAGAACAATTTGGATATGCTTGTAAATTTCACTATAATCCTCTGTTGATGCTCTAGAATATGTTGTCATTGTCACTAGAATATTCTGTTGACCAAGATTCCAATAACCTATAAAAACTAATAAAGAAGGCACATGGTGGCACTATGTTGATGTGAAAGGAAGATAGACAGTGAGTAATGAAATAGATCAGCATTGGAAGAAAAATATAGATAGAGGCAATGATGATATAGTAGGCAGTTAAGAGAAGGAAAGGAAGTAGAAGGAGTGGAGATGAGTTAATGTTGGTTTCAACATGCGATTGGAAGTTGTAAGGCAAGACTTGATCTCCTTCTTTAAATTCCTTATCAACTTGAATATGATTGTCATGCCAATTTTTAGTTCTCTTCTTGTATAACATAGAATTGTTATATGCCATCAGTCTCCTTCCATCATTGTAGTTTCCACTTATCCCTTGCAATAGTAAAATAAAAGTTGAGAGACTTAATATTCCAATATGTTTATTAGTCATGTTCAACAAGTAAATGATATGCTTTCTCATAAATTAATTGCAATGATTATATGCCTATTAGTGTTTTATAAATTGTCTTATAAACTCATAAAGCATCATTTAATTTCTCAGACTAGCCTTTCCTAAAGTGATTTACTATCTCTTCCAATATCTATTTCAATTCCCTATTTATCTTTTCCACTTAGTCATTAGTTTAAGGTTGATAAGGGGTAGCTACTTTATTCATAACCCTATAATGTTTAAGTATGATTCCAAACTAAGTATTACAAAAAGTGTGTGCCTTCATCACTAATGATAGCTTTAGTTATACCAAAATGTAAAAATAATTTCTTAAAGAATTTAATTATGACCCTAGCTTCATTAATGGGCAAAACTTACGCTTTTGCCCGTTTAGATATATAATCAACAGCCACTAGAATATACTTTTTACTAAAATAAGATGAAAAAGGATATATAAAATCAATACGTCAAACATCTAACACTTCATATACAATAAAAGTAGTTTAAGCCATTCTATCTCAGTGTGAAATCTTACCCTTTTTTTGACACTTATCATAACATACTACATACCTTGGATATCTAGAAAGTGAGTAAGCTAATAAAAACCTAATTTAAGTACTTTTGGAGTGATTATATTAGTAAGAAAATGGCCTCTTATAGGTCCTAAATGACACTAATTTAAATTGTCCTTTGTTTTTTAATGTGGTACATATCTTTTAATAATCTAGTCTACATAAATCTTAAATAAATAGGGTCTTCCTAAAAGTAATATCAAATACTAGAAAAGAATTTATTCCTTTGCTAATACAACAATCCTTTAGTACAACTCCTATACTTAAGTAATTTGTAAAATTTACAAACCATGATACTTTGCTTACATTCACTTCCAATTTATATAGACATTCTTCTAGAAAGGATTCATTTATCTTTCTTTGGGTAACTCCTTTAAATGTACAATTTCAAGGCAAGACACATAGTTTGTTATCAGGTCCTTAGTTCACTTTTTGACTTTAATATCTATATCAAATTCTTGTAATAAAAAAATCCAACTAACTTTGGTTTGGTATCAGCCTTGCTTAACAAATATTTTAAATTCAAGAGATCCATATATATTATAACCTTAGACAAAATTAGAGAAGAATTAAATTTATTAAAATAAAATACAATAGCTAGTAATTCCTTTTATGTGATTGTATAAGTTTTATGTGCATCATTCAAAGTTATACTAGCATAGAAGTCTAGCTACACATATTAAAATTAACAAGAATAGAAAAAAAAAATTCAAAACATACTAAATTGCAATTAAACCTGAAGGAATTAAAGATGAACCAATCTATTCAACAATATCCAAAGGTCTTACAAAGAACAATATAAAAACTTAGCCCAAATGAAAGAACAACTAGATTAACAAAATAAGAACAATGTAATATAAAAATCACATGAAAATTAAGGGGGTGTTTGGTTTCACTTTTTTTATTATTTTGTTTTTGTTTTTAAAAATAGAGAAATATAGGGAAAAATGTGTTTATTTGTATTCTGTTTTTTTTTTCAAAATTAGAAAAACAAGAAAATAATATTTTTGTATATTTTGAAAATATAATTTATAAACATATTTTTTACATTGAATAATTAATATAATCTATTAACTAATAATGTATTTTTAAGGTGTATACGAGTGTTTTGGTCTAAGAATTTAAATTTATTTCATATTTGATTGTCACTATTAAATTATTTTTTTATCATAAATCTTAACCAAACATATTTTTATTTCTAGTTTTTTATTACAAATGTCAATCAAACATATTTTCATTTTTCTTTATAAGAAAAATAGAAACACAAAAACAAGAAACAGAAACATAAAACAAAAAAAAAACAGAAATGATACCAAACGGATCCTAACTGTTAAACTAGCTAGAAATGAAATACATGACTATCGTTAGCGATAACTTCCAAAAAAAAGCCAAAAACACTTTAAATAAGAGAAAAATAGTAAAATGATTTATAGCTGCCAAAATTAGTAAGGAAGATGACGGAAGAGGCTCTTCTCAATCCTTATATAAGTCCTCTTTAGGGTTAGTGATGTTTGGAGAAGCAAAAGTCGTAATTGCCCTTATATTTTTGTTTTTAGGATGCTCAACAGTGATTGACAATCCTTCAACGATGCTGTGTAGCAACCCCCGTTAAAGGTTCTGATGCTCAATTATCAACAATAGTTTCTAGGGAATTCTATGGTGCTGTTGATATCTACCATTGAGGGTCTAATTTTAGGGCTTTTAATGGTGGTTCACATCTAATCAACAACACCATTTTTGCAGTAGCAAAAACCACTATTGAAGGTCTATGATACACCTTTTTTAATCCATTTTGCTCTAATTCTTCTCCAATGTTAGCTCTTTCCACTAGAATTTGTGTCAAAGATCAAATCTACAATTTAAGTCAAAATGAACACAAATTAGGCACTTTTACATTGAGAATAGGGATAAAATCATATTAAAATACATATCAATACTCAATATAATGTGTCTCTGTCAGTTATCTAATTGACAATCCTAGTTGCCATGATTTCCCTTAAAATAATCACAGTAAATAATTGCTCTATCTTATTATTCATCACCTCCAATGGAGCTGCCAATGCGGATATGGAGTCTGCTTGATAAATTATTGCTAATTTAACTTATCAAATTCTATTAGACTATGATTGATAATTTTCTATGGCCATCTCTTCTATAAACTTTTAAACTACTGCTTTGGGTATTTTATTATTCAATATCCCCATATCGACTGCATCTATCATCTACTTTGTGGAGCTTTTCAATCTAATGTAGAATGTTTGGATCTATAATCAAGTGGTTAGTCCGTGATATGGTCATCTTTATTGTTGGAAAGTGTTTAAGAAAAATTGCTCTGCTAAGCTATCCTAAGTAATGATCAACTAAGGAGGCAACGACTTCAACCATTGCTTAGCTCTATCCTTAAAGGAAAATGGAAAAATTATAGTCGAATGACATCATCTATGGTGCCATTAATCATAAAATTGTCACTTATTTCTAAAATTTTGGCAATATGAGCATTAGGATCCTCATTTGGCAATCCATCAACCTAATCAAACTATTACTTGATTAGGTTTAATCTCAAAATTATTCACATTGATTACTGACTTTGTAATGCTTGATTATGTCCTATACAGTGATGGCCTTGTATAGTCCCATGTTAATCTTGATTTACTCTCCTTAGCCATGTCTCCTAAATTTGGTGGCCTCAATTCTAACCAATGTTTTCAAAATCGAACCGGACATCGAACCGGTGAAGTGAGAGTTTTAAGGTTTAAAGATTCAACCGGTATTAAGTCATTATAAAACCAGTATTAAATTGGTGCAAATTAATAAAATATATATTATAAAAATAAGTAAAAATATATTATAAAATTAAATATATAATAAAAATGTAAATGAATTACTAATATATATTATTATGTAATCAATAAATAATAATTCTAACTAAAAGTAAATCAAGTATAAATTATTAAAATAATAGTAATAATTAAGATTATATTTCTTAGTGATATTGTAT
>JAOXYD010090793.1:0-12020 GCA_028565735.1 Pinacopodium congolense
TCGATATAACTGACTATATGTAGACATGCATACCCATATTCATATGCATGTATATATATATATATCGATACATACATATATATATATATATATTTATGGTGAATACATATATATTATATCGTATACCTGTTTTATCACAAGTTTATATATCAATCATCGAAATATCTGAGTGGATACATTTGAGTTTGGGTACTGCATACATGCATGATAATTATTACATAATTTAATGCTTGTTTAGTGAAATTACATGATTAAAATCTTGGTTATGCATGATGTGTTTAATTTTGATTGTAGGGAATGAAGGATCTGTAGGAAGTGCCACCTGATAGGTATGCATTAAGATAAGATATACACTAGTTATGAGTATGAGATTTATTATATTTATGATATTGAGATATGGTATAGGTCGATCCTAGTTTATGCTTGGCTCTCGGTTAGGCTCTTATTTGTTATATTTATGATTTTGGATGCCTTAAGAGAGGGTTGGGCCGTTGGTAATGCTTAGCTCCCCACAGCTCTTTTAGATTAAGAAAGCCTTATGACTATATAAGTATAGGAGCATCGTTGGACTGTTGGTGATACTTAACTTCCCGCAGCCATTCGAGGTTTAATGTTGTAAGGGCTTACCCTTAGAGATTGGGATCCTATAGATATTATTCCCCACAATAATTTGTTTGGTTGATGTGATAGGATGTATAATATGATTTGTGTATTTTTTTTATATTCATGCATAATTGTGCAAATAGCATCTGGTATCATATGGTTATGTGAGCTTACTTAGTGAGGTATGACTCCCCTTAACCTATTTTTTTTAGGTCAATTACTACCCACTTCGCAGTAATGATTCTCGAGGTGTGTCTGCTGCGGCCTACCTATCTTTATGTATGCTTTTCCTTTATTTTTGTTTGTCTTTGTATTATAGTGTCCGTAGTGACAGGACTTAATCTGTTATAATTTTTTTGTTTTTTGACGCACGCTAATGTTATTGTGACTTTATTATGTATCATATAGTCCTTAGGAGTGCTATATTATGCCTCATTTTCTTGGATTCTAAATTTATTTTATCGTTAGTAGCAGGCTTACATGTGATCTAAGAGTTTTGGTCCTTAGGTCTCACGTGCCATTGACGTACCTATGTCGAGTTGTGACATAGTTGCTCATAAGTCCTTTGGTTTAGACAACAACTTAAAGATTATAGCAAGAAACTTACTAAGATCCTTATTAGGTGTGATAATACTAATGTTATTTGCCTAACTGAAAACCTAATCCAACAGTATAGGACAAAGCACTTGAGATTAAATATCACTTTATAAGAGGTTATGTCCAAAATATTGATATGGAGTTGGAATTTGTAGACACACAACACTAATTGACTAACATATTTACTAAATCAATGAATAAGGATAGGTTTTTTATGATTCGAAGAGAATTAAGCATGATTAATAGTAGGATTTTGATATTTACGCATGACTTTTCTACGTTAATTTATATTTTTATACATGTTTTAAAAATTTTATGTAATTTTTCCTACATTTCTTCTCCTTTTTCCAATTGATATCTTTTAAATTTTTATTAGTTTTTAATCATGTCAAAAAGAGGGAGAAACTTGAGTGATATTAATTATTTCTTTTAAGGTGAGTTAAATTCATATAATTTATTCTAATGCATAAACTAATCGAACGATATTAGTTGCTTCTTTTGAGAGGATTTAAATTGATATGAGTTGTTTTAATGTATGAACTAAGGGAGAGTGTAAATGTATGAAGTAAAGGGGAGTGTAATTTACAATTGGTGCATTTTGATTATATTCTATGTATGTTTATAAATTGATATGAAATGGTTAATTTTGAATATATTTTTATTTTTTAATATCAGATATTTATATTCATAAAAAAATAGGAGATTATTGAATTAAAAGAGGTTCTAATCTTAATTTTGATGATAACAAAACATGAAATTTATAACAATTTGAGTTTATAACATAGAGATTCAAAGATAGGTGCACTTTGAAATTAATTTAAAGAGAAAAACTCGGACTTGAAGGAACAGGGAGAACAAAAGTTATTAGCCTTGAGTTTTAAATTTGTGTGTAAGGTTTGATTGAAACTATAATATTCTAGGAGCTTAAATTTTGCATCCATGCATCTCATAAGATTTAAAAATTGCATAAACTTTATTTTAGCAAATCAAAATTTGAGTTGTTGGCACTTGAATCAATGTAATAATTGAAAAACACTTTAAATGTGTCTTGTAACTTGTTTGCACTGGTTTTGAATTAAAATAAACAATTTTTAAATGTTTTGGACAATTTTTTAAATGGATTTTCTAGATTATTAATCATGGATATCAACATGGATTTAAGGGGCCATTGTAGTCCTTGTTTTAGACATTAATTGCGACTATGCTTGAAACACAATGATGCTGTTAATCCCTAAAAAAACCATCGTTAATGTCATCTGTCAAGTGAAAACTTTCCTTTTTCACTGTAATCCTGATGATTCCTCTTTCCAATGGCCACCTGATTGTTCTAATGTCTCTTTTACATCCATAACCCTATTTATAACCCTCCTAAGTTGGTAGTTTGAATCAAGAAATGTTTGTTTGAGAGTTGTAAGTAGATTACATAAAATTCATTAAAGTTTCAAGCTTCTAATAGTTCTTCTCTTTCAATCCTCTTTTTTCTAGTGTCTTATACATGTTTATTCTTTCAATTTATTATACTTTATTTCTTTAAGGTCTCCAAAGAAAATTTTAGCTATTGATTATCATTTGAATGAGAGTTTTGATTAAGTTTTTGAGATTATAAAGTGTTATACATAAAACTGTCTACTATTAGTGTTTCTACAACTTCAATATTTTTTCCTTGACTCTCAAATGCATTTTTGTGTGTCTAGTTTATTCTTCTATGTTTGTTTAGGCCTCCAGGAGATTATAATACTTTTGTTTTGATCAAATTACATTATGTATATGATTTTTTAGTATAAAACGTTATCATCATCACTATTTTAAAGCTCATATAGTATTCTTCTTTAAACTTCATCGTTACTATTCTATATATGATTTCTTAATTTAAAATCATCATATTCTAGTTCTTTAAGTGTTAAGAGGCTCATTGATCATATTTTCAAATTTTACATGCATAAGAGTCTTCACTTTATTGTGCTTCAAGTAAAATACTTTCATAGGTATAGTTTAGATACTACTTAGGGAGTATGTTATTTGATTTTATAAAAGCTTCTCTTTACCTTAAAAAATTTTGTCAAAAGTTACTCTTCGCCTTTGACAAAGAAGATTTAATTTGTATGTGTTATTCTTCACCCATTAAAGAAGATTGTAAGTTGTTATAATGTGATAGTACAAATTCCAACATCAAGTCTGTTAGAAGTGGATTAGACAATGTTTTTTAATTACTGAACCATAATAAATTTTGATATCTTCTCTATTACCTATCCTCCTTAAATTATTGTTGATTGAATTATAGATTTCATAAACAATTGTGATAATGGTTTATACTTATATTGTTGATCAATTTTGTTATTGCTTTAACTCTACAATATTGACGTTTTATGCCATTAATTTATCTTTTTATGCAAGTGATCTATTCCTATATTATTGTTGATTGTAAGAGTTTATTGATACTTATATTTTTGTAAATTTTTTATTTGATTTATACATATTGAGTTTTACTTTTTACTTAATCATTGGTATACTGTTTTAGGTTGAATTTCAGTTTAGGAACTTTACATAGTTTGGAATTGCTTTAGGTGTGTTAAAGTTTCAAATTTGAAATAGTGTTTAGAACACTCAATTTACCCTTCTTTTGAGTGTCATTAAAACTTACATTTTTAATAGTAATGCAGAATTTAAAGTAATATGATACACAATACAATAATATAGATTGAAATAAAATAAACTTGAAAATAAAGAGGAAAGGAAAGAAAAGCACAAATTGATTTTTATAGTAGTTTGTTGCATAACTTCACCTACATCTACTTTCAAATTTCTTGTTAAAAATTTCACTATCAAATGTTTTTCAATATGTGAAAACAACTCTTACAATCACCCCTCTCTCTTTTTTTTACGGGCATAAGAGTAACCGTTACAATCGCTTCTTTCTTTTTTAAAAATAAATATAAAAGTAATCCTTACAATATTTATTTCACAACCACACTATCCAAAAAATAGACTTAAAAAATTTTCTCACTTGACCTACTTAAAGTATTTAAGGGGTTTAACCACATCAAATGATATATGTGCCAAAACTTTACAAATATAATATTAAAAATAACTTAAAAACCATCCAAATGTTTCTTAAAATACTACAAGTCAATCCTACATCACTTGATTATATAACACATACTCTAACACACATATTTATAGGTAAAAATCAGTCTACTAGTCACCCTTTAGAATTTATTAAAAATCATTAATGCAAAAATTCTCGTTGGAACTAGCTATTGGATTTGAATTCCTCACGTTATTGATTGACCATTCAGCATGCACTAATAAGCCAGTCTCATTCATTAATCAACCAATCCCTACAAAATTACAACACACTAGTCAATTACTTAAGCGCACTAATCGATTAATGACTAGTTGACCAATCTAACCTATTAGTTGACTAATCTCTATAATATTGACACACTGGTTGATCACTACTAAAGACATTGGTCTATTATCACTAGTCAACTATCATTAGTTGATTAGTTTACACAAAAATTAGTTTTCCACAAATTTCACGCAATCTAACATCTACAACTAGTAATAAAACATATCCAAATGTTTTCAATCACTTCTTAAACCCTAGCACATACTCTAAAACCAATTCATTGAAATGTTTTAGTGTATCAAGAAGGTTTGTAAAAATATTTCCCACACAATTTTCTTGATTATATAATCTATATGTATAAACACTAAATATGAATGTATCATATATAAGCTAAGCCTATAAAACACATTGAGATGATCAAGATAAGATTATAATAAAAATTACAAAATACAATCTATTAAAACATTATCTTGATCTTGATCTTGAATTTTTTTCTTTTGTTCTATATGATTCTCATTCAAATTCCAAAATTTCAAATTGTATTTCTTAAGTTTTTCATCTGCAAACCTATTTTTTCAAAACATTAATAACAACGACACCATTAAAAGTGTTTTGTTATTATTAAAACTTAAGTAAGATCTCCCTTAATTCAACATTTAGTCTTTATTTCTCAAGGTATCCTAAGTTTTTCCTCAAGATCTGTTGAGTTTTTTTCTCAAGGCTTGTTGCGTTATTCTACAAGGTCTAAAAAGTTTCATTCGTAAGCCTGTATCTGAAACTTGGGAAGGTATCGATACGTATAGAAGTAACAACCTACTCACGTGGAGTTTGTAGGCCTTTCCCTTCATACTGTCAACCCCATCAGGAACATATAATGCTCGTCATTTTGGTTTGAGCATGTAATGCCGATCATTGTGACAGGCGTACTCTGAGACTACCTACCATCTCCGCATCATACTTCTTTCGAATGTTTCACTCCTATCGTGAGATCCCTCCATACCGGATGTTTAGAGTTTAAATGTTTGAAAGAATGTCTCACTAATCTCCACTTATATATTCCCAAGTAAAGAAGAAGAACAAAAGGGAATGAGAGGGCAAGAAATCAGTCCATGAAGTTCCAAGCAATCTTGTTTGAATGCGTGCATCAGTAGCTTTGATTTTTTCATATATTTATTCCCACGATTAGTTTGTTTTCATTTACCAAGTTTTTAGGAGTTTATTGTTTAACTGCTATTTACTCGTTGTTAGTGACTTAGTGGTTTCAGTTTTAGCTTAGTTGCTGAAGTTTAGGTAGTTAGTTGCTATTTTTTCTGTCGTTCAGTTTCAATTCAGTATATTTAAGCAAGGTTTTACGCAGTTAATAAAATATCTTCCTCTGTAAAAATATTCTCCTCTCTTCTTTTCTATAAAAAATTACCAACAGATTGGTATCAGAGCGAAGTTTCTTAAGGGATCTGTGAGTGAGCCAAGAGAAACCCACCATAAAAACCTTACCTTCCTTGACTCAATCCATAAAATGGATTCTGAAACACCTTTTACAGCACTAGCGCCACCAGTGTTTAAAGGTGAAAATTACCAACTATGGGCAGCCAGAATGGAAGCCCACCTAGAGGCGAATGATCTCTGGGACGCTGTTAAAGAGGACTATGAAGTTACTCCCTTAACAGATAATCCAACCATGGCTCAGCTGAAGAGTCATACTTTAAGGAAAACAAGGAAGTCAAAGGCAAAAGCCACCTTGTTTGCTGCTGTCTCACAAGAGATCTTTACAAGAATCATGAACCAGAAGTCGGCATTTGAAGTCTGGAATTTCCTCAAAACTGAATATGAAGGAGATGAAAAAGTTAAAGGAATGCAAGTGCTGAATCTGATTCGTGAGTTCGAGATGCAGAAAATGAAGGAGTCAGAGACAATCAAGGAGTATACAGATAAGCTTCTTAGCATTGCTAACAAAATAAGGTTGCTTGGTTCTGAATTTTCTGATTCTAGAATTGTTCAGAAAATACTTGTAACTGTTCCTGAAAGATTTGATGCTACTATATCCTCCATGGAGAGTAGCAAAGATTTGTCAAAAGTCACCTTGGCAGAACTAAATAGTGCTTTACTGGCTCAAGAACAAAGGAGATTGATGAGGAGTGAAGGTTCTGTGGAAGGAGCATTGCAGGCTAAGTTACAAATCAATCAAGGAGAAAAGAAGAGAGATTTTCCTCCCTGCAAACATTGCGGCAAAAAGGGACATCCTCCTTTCAAATGTTGGAGAAGACCTGATGTGAAGTGTGGGAAGTGCAGTAAACTTGGGCACCATGAAAGAGTATGCAAAAGCAATTTCCAGCAGGATGATGATGCCCAAGTAGTAAACGAACAAGAGGAAGAGCAACAACTGTTTGTAGCATCTTGTTTTATAAGTAGTAGCTCAAGCTCAAGTGATTGTTGGCTCGTAGATAGTGGTTGTACCAATCACATGACAAGTGATGAAGAACTCTTTAGAGAGTTGGATAGGTCACAAGTATCCAAAGTCAGAATTGGTAATGGTGACTACATCGCTGTCAAGGGAAAGGGGACTGTCGCCATAGAGAGTTGCACAGGTACTAAATTAATTTCTGATGTTTTGTATGTACCTAACATTGATCAGAATTTACTGAGTGTTGGGCAACTAGTTGAGAAGGGATTCAAAGTCATCTTTGAGAACAAGTAGTGTCTGATCAAGGATGCTTATAACAATGATGTTGTAAGAATTAAAATGAAAGGCAAGAGTTTCTCACTTGATCCGATGGAGGAGGAGCAAGTAGCTTATACTGCTACTATGACCAACACAGAGACTTGGCATAAGAGGCTAGGTCATTTTCATCACAAAGCAATTTTAAATATGAAAAAGAAGGAGTTGGTTCATGGTTTGCCTCACATTGAGTCCGATCTACCAAGCTGCAAGGCGTGTCAATTTGGTAAACAAGCAAGACTTCCTTTCCAAAAAGGAGCCTGGAGAGCAACTGAGAAGCTGCAACTCATTCATACAGACGTGGCCGGACCTCATAAAACTCCTTCACTAAATGGAAGTAAATATTACATTGCTTTTATTGATGATTTCACAAGGATGTGTTGGATCTATTTTCTCAGGTTCAAATCAGAAGTTGCAGGTGTGTTCTTCAAATTCAAGAACTGGATTGAGAACCAAAGTGATTGTAAAATTCAAGTTTTGAGGTCAGATAATGGCAAGGAGTACACCTCAAATGAATTTGATAAATTCTGTGAGGCGGCTGGTATTGAGCATCAACTTACAGCCCCATACACTCCACAACAGAATGGGGTCAGTGAGCGAAAGAACAGAACAATAATGGAGATGGCCAGATGCATGCTTCATGAGAAGGAACTTCCGAAAGAATATTGGGCAGAAGCAACAAATACTGCTGTTTTTTTGCTGAACAGACTTCCAACAAAAGCAGTTGACGGAAAGACTCCTTTTGAGGCCTGGTATGGTTATAAGCCACAAATAAAAAATCTGAAAGTTTTCGGTTGTTTGTGTTTTACTTATGTACCACAGATCAAGCGAGACAAGTTGGACAAAAGAGCTGAGCCCGGCATATTTATTGGATATAGTTTAACATCTAAAGCTTATAGAGTTTTTCAACCTGACACAAGAAAAATTCTAATAAGTAGGGATGTAAGCTTCATGGAGAATGATAAGTGGAGCTGGAACCATGAAGAAAATCAGCATTCCGATGATCTGAATCAAGATGAGTTAATTGATGATCCTCCTATCCGTGGCACCAGATTACTTGCTGATATCTATCAGAGATGCAATGTTGCTGTACTTGAACCAGCAGGATATCAGGAAGCAGAGAAAGATCCCAAATGGAGGGCTGCAATGCAAGAGGAGCTCGCTATGATCGAAAAAAATCAGACTTGGGAATTAGTTGAAAGACCTCAACATCAGAAAGTGATTGGAGTGAAATGGGTATTCAGAAAAAAAGAGAATGCAGATGGCTCAATCAACAAATACAAAGCAAGGTTAGTGGTAAAAGGATATGCTCAAGTTTTTGGAGTAGATTATTTTGATACTTTTGCTCCGGTTGCAAGGCTAGATACAATCAGAATGCTACTAGCTATTGCAGCACAAAAGCAATGGAAAATCTACCAACTTGATGTCAAGTCAGCCTTCTTAAATGGCTTTCTAGATGAAGAAATTTATGTTGAGCAACCTGAAGGCTTTGCTGCAAAAGGAGATGAAGACAAGGTGTATTTATTAAAGAAAGCCTTGTATGGCTTGAAGCAGGCTCCAAGGGCCTGGTATAGCAGAATTGATGAATATCTGCTGAAACTAGGTTTTGTCAAAAGCCTCAGTGAGTTCACGTTATATGTCAACGGAAATAATTTTTTGGTAGTTTCCTTATATGTGGATGATATTTTAGTCACTGGCAGCAACATTGAGCTTATTCAACAGTTCAAAGAAGATATGATGCGAGTCTTTGAGATGACTGATCTTGGAGAAATGTCGTATTTCCTCGGAATGGAAATCAAGCCACTTAATGTAACCATAAAAGTAGTGTTAGTGATTGGCATAAATGAATATGATGAAGATTTCCATAAAACTAAGTATATAGAAAAGAACCAACGATCAATAATGAAGAGAAATCTTAGATTGAGAATTTAGAAGATGAAATAGAGAGAGGTAAGAAAATTCCTTGGAAATGGATTATCCAATCTTGACATAAGGACCTTTAAGCCCTAAAATAATTCCTAATAGCTAGGGTTAAAAAATTAAGAATTGCATTTATCCTATTAATGATGTCAAGAGTTTATCTTATTATGAAGAAGAAGAATAAGAAGAAGAAGAGGACAAATTCTCTTTTTCTTTCTTTATGTTATCTATGTTTTTTTAGTCGTCCCATCCTTATATATGTTCATTTTCTTTTGTTTTATTATCCTATATTTTTCATTTGCCTTGCTGCATGACAATCTCTGACTTATGGTTCTTTCATATTTCCATTTTTCATTTGCATTTTTGTATTTTTAATTATTTTTTAATTCTAAAATTAATAAGGAATTATTTAATCCAAAAATTTGAGTAAACATTAATGGCAAATATTCTTCATCAAATTACACTGCTAGATTTAAAAATAATTAGACATAATTAAGTCTAACTAAAATAAATTAAAAAAATGCAATTAAACCTTATATAATCAAAATTTAATAGAAATTTGACTTTAAAAATGCAATCAAACATAAAAGGATGAAATTTTAGACAATATAAAATGATAAACTTGTAATTGAATAGGAGTTAAAATGAATTGGATATTATCTTATGCAATTGAAGTTAAATGGATGTTGTTGAACTAAGGAAACTTCCACTAAGTTTTGATGATGAAAAAAACACCTTTATGACTGATGAGTTTATTGTACTTGATGTTTTGATAATATAAGCCTAAAAGAGAAAGGTTTTAAGAGAAAAAATTGGAGTTTTGGAGCCTGAATGGGAATCATGAAGGAAAAAAAGCAAAAATATCAAGTTTAAGACCAAGATAGGGTTTTGATAGGTTGTATCTTGTAATTTTTATTGTAATTTTATCTTATTCATCACAAGGTGTCCTATGGGCTCAGAGCATGCATGATATATTTATGTTTAGTATTTATACATATAGATTACATAATCAAGAGGACTTATGTGGGGAATGTTTTTAAATGATCCACTTGATACCCAAAAAAAAGGGGAATAATTTTGATGTGTATGTGTGTTAAAGAAGAGTTTTAGAATTTTAGGATGTGTTTTTTAGGTGATTTGAATGTGTTAAAATATGATAAAATATGTTAAAAATCAATCTCATGAAAGACTAGTCAACTAATAACTAATTGACTAGTATGTATAAGCGCAGGTGAGATAGAAACAAGAAAACTACGAAAAAAACAACAGAATATTTGGAACCCAATCTAAGGTCACGGGATATATATGCCTAGAAGCAAACTCAAAGTGGATCAAATGGAATAGAACTAACACTGACCAATTCGTGTGCTACTTTTTTATAAACTAGTCGATTAATAGGTGAGACTAATCAATTAGTGATCAATGTATTTAGATTGATTGAATAGTGCCATAAAAAGTCAAATACCAATGGCTATTTCTAATGCGAATTTTTGTGTTAAAATGATTTTTAATAAGTTCCAATGGTTATAAATGGCTAGTTGTCCAATTTTTACCTAAAAATAAGTGTGTTAGAGTATGTGTTATGCATCAAGTGGTGGGGAATTAAGTTATAGTTTATTGAGAGACATTTGGATGGTTTTTGAGTTTTTATTAGTGTTGTGTTTGTGAAGTTTTGGTATACATATTATTCGATGTATTTAAGCCCTTTAAATACTTTGAATCGGTCAAATAAGATTATTTTGTGAAGAGTATTTTAAGGTGGTAAGATTGTGGGTTGAAATTGTAAAAGGTTACTCTTGTTCATATTGGAAAAGAGAGTATTTGTGCTTATTAAAAAAGATAGTGGTTATAACAGTTGTTCTTTATCCATTGAAGAAGATATTATTAGTAAAATTTTCAATAAGGAATTGAAGAGTAGATGTAGGTGAGAGTTGTACACTAAATCATTATATATTTAGTTTGCCTTTATCTTCCCTTACCTCTTTATTTTCTAAGTTTATTTTATTTAAATTATATTATTATATTGATCATTATATTGTTTAATCTTTCACAATACATTTAGAAGGAATTTTTAATTAGGTATAAAAGACTTAGAAAAAATTGGAGTCAATTAATCACTCTCCTTTTATATGCTACATAGAGACCAACAATTGGTATTAAAATTATGACTTACATAATTATATGTCTAACGAAATAGTGAATTTAAAGTCATCATGGTACATTTTAATAGTGAAAATATAGATACAACCCTTACTCTGATTGTGAAAATTATGGACTTTGAAAAATTAGGATGAAACACTTCCTTTTATCTATAAGAGTAGAATTTTGGAAAATCTTAAAGAATAGGCCCCTCATTCCAATAAAATTAATATTTGTTAACAATGGAGAGACAATAGCATTAAAGGATGAAAGTGAGAGGGATGAAAGGGATAAGAAACTAACTGCTCTTAATTGTAAAATTATACATATTTTATTTTGTTTATTAAATAGAGATAATTAATAGATTTTCCAGTTATAAATCCACTAATAAGATTTGGTGCTTATTGGAGATTACGAATTGTAAGTCCTATGGCACTCAAGAGGGGGGTGAATTAGGTATTAAAACTTTTTTGCAAACTAAAACTAGCAACCTAAATCAAATGGAAAACTAGATGCAATCACTAAACCAAGATTCAACCTAATATGGAATGCTAAAGCAAATATCAAAATAAATGTAATAAGTTGAGTTTAGAGAAAGACACAAGGCAATTTTAAAGAAGTTCATCTACCCCAAAGATAGGCTACGTCTCCTTTCCAACTACTTGTTGGATGATTCTATACTAATCAATCAAAACA
>JAOXYD010090804.1:0-12020 GCA_028565735.1 Pinacopodium congolense
ATGTGTGAATCTGCCTATGATATTTGGCGCACTTTAGAAGTTACACATGAAGGCACAAATCAAGTAAAGGAAACAAAAATTAGCATGCTCAATAATCAATTTGATTTATTTAAGATGACTCAAGATGAAGATGTTTCTTCTATAAATGCTCATTTCAATAATATTGTTAATACTTTAAAGGGTTTAAATAAGACCTATTCCAATGTGAGCTTGCTAAGAAAATCTTGATATTTCTACCAAAGACGCGGGAACCTAAGGTAACTGCAATACAAGAAGCAAAGAATCTAAACGTTTTATCACTTGAAGAGCTAATTGGTTCTCTACTCACCCATAAAATGGTACTAAAAGATACTCAAGAAGAAAGTGCACCCAAAGAGAAGAACATCTCCTTTAAAGCAACAAAGAAAGGTGAAAGTAAGAAGGAAGAATCATCTTATGAAAGTGGTGAAGAAGACTCTGTAGCATGTATCACAAGAGGATTAGGAAGCTCATCCGAACAAAAGCTCCAATTCATAGAAGGAAAGGTAAGTATTCTAAAACCAAATTATTAAATGTAACATGCTTTGAGTGTGGTGAAAAAGGACATGTAAGGTCGCATTACCCACACCTTCAAAAAAGTGAAAAGGAAGAAAAGAAGGAAAGGAAGGAAAAGAAGGATTACAAAAATAAAGCATTAAAAGCGGCATGAAAAGAGTCAAGCGAATCAGAAAAAGAAGAGATAGCCAATATGTGCTTTGTAGCCCATAATGAGGTTGGTACTCTTAACTTAAATGATAAAGTTGAGGTTGAATATACTTATGAAGAACTGTTAGATTTTATCAGAAGTTTGGTTAAGAAAAGAAAGCCTTATATGATAAAAACTTGGAATCTATAAAAATAATAGATGAATACAAAATAGAAAATGATAACCTTAGGAAGGACTTAGACTTAATAATCAAAGATAATGATGAACTCTTGAATGAAAACATGACTTTAAAGAAAGAGGTAGAAACTCTTAAAGAATCTCTATTAAGATTTACAAAAGGTGAAGAAAAGCAAGAAACAATGTTAAGTTTTTAAAAGATGGCTAATGACAAACATGGTCTAGGATATAATGGAGCATATCTAGTAAAACCATTTTTATAGAATGTAAGAACTTGGAAGATGATCCTAAATTTATTCGAAATACACCAACTTTAACTACAACTCATTTCTATAAATTATGTTTTTATGTATAAATCAAGACCTAAAAATCCTTCCTAACGAAAATTCAATGATTCTAAAAATTTCATTCAACTAAGGCAAAAAACTTCTCAAAGGTTCTATTATAAACCAAAAAAGACATACTGATCATTCTCTCCTTTATTTTGTTCCTATTGTGAAAGATATGGTCATGTAAAGTATTTTTGTTATGATTGCCTGAGGAATGTAAATGTATTATCAAATGGTTGAGAAAGGTATATTAAAACTCATTAACCCAAGGGGTACCAAAAGTTTATTAAAATTTATTTTGTAGGTATTATAAAAAAACGAAAAAGGATGACTGCCATTGTTAAACCAAGAATAATAATAATAAAGATATGGAATCAAGTTTAAAGGTAACCAACTTTTAAGAAATGTGTGATAAAAATGCTATGAATTTGTGTACGACTGTTTGGAAAATTTTTTTTTCTGCATGTGTGATCCTTTGGTCGACCGAACATCTGTTTGGTCAATCGAGTGTTGATCGGTCGTCCAAACACCTTAATTCAATCAACTGACTGATGGTTGGTCGACCGAATGTATTCTTCGATCAATCGACTATTGGTCGATTGATCTAAACAATTTGATCTACCGATCCTAAAAACATCACAATATACAGAGCCTCCTCCTTCATTTCCCTCGACTCTTCTTTCTCTTTTATCCCTCTCCTCTTTTTGCCATAGCCGTCAATCTCTAAGCTTCTCTGACACCTCTTCTCCTCTTTTAAGCCTTTAAAACATCATTTTCTAGCTCCTAAGGTGTCGACCTATCCTCCTCTCATCCTGTCTTGATTGCATCTCCTGTCTTGGATGGCTTCCTCTTCTTAGACGAGCCTCCTTCCATCTACTTCGACTCCGACAAGCTTCAAGTGACATCCAAAGCTCCAGACTGCTCCTGGTAACTCCCTTAACCAAAGCCCTCTATTCCTTAACATCAATTAAGTATGGATTGCTTGATTTTGGAACCTTTAGTCACTTAGGGTTTCGAGATTGAAATTTCTGAATGGAACTGAGAAATTAGCCTGAATTAGTTGTGTTTTCTTGCAATTAGAAGTATAATAGGCTTGTAGAACTTCCAATTGTATTTATGCATGCTCAATTTTATTTTTCCCCAATTTTCAGATTTATGTGATTATGGCTTATTCAAATTTCTATCTATTTTTATGATTTTTCTAAAATTGATCTTTTAAAACTTGAATTAGATGTTTATTTAAAGTTTTTTGTGCAGTCAATTGCATTTGATTTAACATAATTTTGAATTTTCCAAATTTCATATTTACCATTTAGGGTTTAGTTAATTTTCTGGATAATTTACTAAATTTTCAGTAAAATTAAAGAGCCTAAAACTCAATTAAATATTTATTTCAGAGACTTGATCAATGATTTTTTTTCTAAATGGACAAAATTTCTGGTTTTCCCCAATATTTCTAAAAATAATGTCTAAAACTTACATCTTTTTTAAAGTTAAATTTTCACAAGTCTAAGTGGTTTCTTTTATCAAATAAGTTTTCAATCAAATTCATTCTTTTTAAAAGAATTTTTTTTTGTTGCCTTGAGATTAGTATGCATAAATTCTTCATTTGAATTTATTTTAAGACTTAGTATCTTTAATTGTCTTCAACTCTTAGAAAATGTTTTTTCAAAGAAGTTGATTATTGTAAAATTCAAGCTTATTTAACTGTCTATCATTCATATGCATACCATGCTCATATAGAATTTTGTATAGATTTGACTCTTTCAAAACCCTTTAGTCATCCTTGATCGATTGTATCTATAAGTTATGTGATTAATTCTATCAGTTGGAACTGTTCACACACTTTATCTATTCTTAGAGTCTCTTTAGGTGTTTACTATCCTTTTCAAACTCTTTTTCTACCTAGTTTTTTCATTATGGTTAGGACTCAAGGTGGCAGTACCTCTAGGGGTAAGATATCTCTATCTAGTGGTTACCTAGATATTAGCTCTGATGAATACCAAGACTATGCCTATAGAAAACTCTCTGAAAACCGCTTTATCTCACCTACCCACCTAGACACCTTCAAAGAAAATGGCCTTGTTAAGTACCCTTTCAGCTAAAACTTGTCCCACAACTATGAAACTTTTCTATTGTAACATGAAAGTTGTAAAGGAGAATGATGAGTACATTATCCTATCCAAAGTAGAGAATGTCCCTATCCGTCTATCTAGAGACACCATAAATAACATACTTGGCATTCCTATTCCTTCTACGTTTACACACTATGACTGTATGTCAAAGTTTGATGCTACCCACTTATTAGCCAAAAGAGTTCAGACCATTTTTGAGTTACCTAGTAGGGAGGGTATTACTGAAAAACCAAAGGATGTGCGAGCTTTGATTGCCATTCCCAAATGTCATCATCTGTTTATCAAATACAATTTGCTTTCCACTAGTGTTCACTATAACAACTTAGGGTTAGATGATATATGGTTTCTGTCTAGCTTGATTCTTGGTGAGAACATCTATTTGGGTGACTTCATCTTACATAATATGACTAATTTTTTTTGAGGAAAGAAACGAGGACAACACATTCCCTATCATGTATTTCTAGGTCTCATCTTCCATCACCTTCACACCCCTCCCATGGAAGATGATTTTGAGTCATATTCCTTCTTTGATCATAACTCTCTAAAGCATATGGGCTTTTAATCTGTTGGTTGTCACATGACTCGACATCATCAGCGACAACATTTGGTCCCTGCTGCTGATACTGATGTGGTTGCTTCTATTCCGCCTACGACGACTTAGCCTATATTTAAGCCCCTTGATGATGATGCCACTATTACTATGCCAGTCTCTTTAGCACCTCCTACTATTCCTTATGATGTTGAGGCTACCATTACTTCACTTCATCACAAAGTGGACCACTTGACGAGTTGTTTGGAAGAGCAAACCATCTTACTTTGAGAGCACAACTCCATGCTTCGAGAGATCCTCTCCCGTCTTCCACTTTAGCCTCCCTCAGATTCTTAGAGGATTTGTTTTCTTTGATGTATTTCATTTTCTGTATGACACATTCATTATTTATGATATTGACTATTTATAGCATTGACTACTTTTACTTTTGATTGAAGTTTTACATGTATGGTTATGTAATAACCCTTTTGGCGATTCCAAAAAGGGGAAGAAGTGTGTGACATATATGATGAGATTATTTATAACATATTGAAGGGGAGTTATATATGGTTGAGGGGGGGTTAAATATTTGATATGAGAAGCATGTGATATATGATGTGATTATTCATAACTTGTTGTTGAGTTAATCATTTGATATGATGATATTGATGTTAAATCAATTATGATGACAAAAAGGATAAAAATTGTTAGTCATTGATTTTGTAATATTTAGGGGGAGCTTTATGCTTTATTGAATTTTATTGTCTTATACTTTATCATGTTTTATTACTTGGTTTTGTCATCACAAAAAATGGGAGATTGTTAAACCAAAGATGATTCCACCTTATTTTGGTAATGACAAAATAAAGTATATTGTTAATACTTGTATTTTTTAGTATGTTTGAAAGATAGGTTGGATAAAGCTTAAGACAATCAATCGAAGAATCTTAAAAGTTAGAAATGAAGAATCACATGAAGATAAGAAGATTTAAGATTGAAGAAATAAGTTTAGATATGTTTTAATGAAATTCTTACTTGGTTTTATTTTGGTGTTTTTATTAAGAAGCCTACAAATTAAACTTTCATGTATACATTCTTACAACATGAATATAGGTACATAATCAAGAGGCTTGTTTGTTTGATCTTTGTTCCTCTTAATGCTTAAGATTGAAGTTTGGAAAGTATAAGTTAATTAATATGACATTAAGAAAAGGATTATGAAGTGCATATATCATTCAGGCTTTGCTTTTTGGTTAGTTAATCGAATGAGATAGGTCAGTCGACCGAATGACTTGGGTAGGTCAACTGAATCAAAAGATGAAGGTCTATCGGTCGACCGAATATAGCGAATGTTGTGGAATACATAGATATCTTATAAGACTATACAACGGATAAAAAATTAACTATTAGAATATTGTGTTTTGTCTGTTGGACAACGGTAATAATACAGTTGTACAACGGATAAGTGGAAAACATCAAGTATCAATAGCCTATCTCTTTATTGTGTTAGCGAGGGGCTTTTAACACAGAAAAAGTGAGCATATACATGAGCTTTTATTTGGGTCTTGAAAAAGGTTTATTTTTTGAAAGTGTTTTGATCATTATTTTATCAAATATTCGTGTGAATTTCTTTTTGAATATTAATCATTTACTCTTGAGTTTTGAGTTTGTATGAAGACTTTTTGTATATTTTTCTTTTGTGCATCATTTATTAAAAAGCCTCTTTTTATTCACCAAGTGAAATCAAGATATAGGAATTTTTCGATGTATCACTATCAAGTGAACTTGAGAGGTTATTCTTGAGCCTAGGAAAAAGAAGTGAGTGAAAGGTTATCCTTTAGCCTATAAAAGGGATTGTGTTGATCTTTGTATTCTTATTAAAAGTGCAATAGGAACGAAATCTCAGCAATGGTGTTAGGGATTAGATTAAAAGCAAGTGGATAGCTCCGAACCAGAATAAATCATAGTGTACTTCTTTCTTTCTCTACTCTTTTATTTTTCCACGCTTATATTATTACATTCTATCTGATTGGGTGAATTTGTTTATACTTCCGCATTCATTGTTTATTAGTTTCATATAAGAATTTCTAAACTCTAATTTACCCCCCTCTTAGTGCCATAACGAACCTAACAAATTTATACAAATACTATTTCATTATTAACAATGTGATTTTATATGCAATAAAGACAAAATTTTCAAATTATTAGGCTAGAAAGCTCACAAGGATCTATAACTATTGAATTTAATTCTAAGACTAGCAACATTGGTATAATTACCATTATCCACGATCATCCTACATACCTTATTATTCAAATGACACCATCTATAAAAACTATGTTCTCTCTTTACACCTCGTCACCATCTTTCTTAGGCTGAATATTCAATTATGCCTAGTAACCAAAAACTCTCCATGTACAGGCTCCTTAAGCCTTACATCACTCTCTTCCTTCAATGATGGCATCTCATCATCATTGGAACTTACACTATCAACATCACCATTCTCTCTTATTACCATCACCCTCTTATTTAAATATTGTGATGCAATATGTCCAACCTTGAATACCTGAAATACTTAAAATTTTGAGACTTAGTTGAAGGTTTAAATTCAGATTTTCCTTTAGAAGATGTATTCACCTCCTTATGCTTAGTCTCCTCCTTGATCTTAGGAACTAGTTTATCATCCCTCTAGTTGGACCTCCATAAAGAAGACATACGAGCCTTAAAAGAATGCCTAGACCTTAGTAGTTTCTCCACCTTAATCACCTTGTGTATTAAGTCCTCCATATTTATATAATATTGCAACTTAATTGTATCTACTATCTCTTTATTCAACATTGTTAATGAATCTAGTCCTTGTAATCTCATGATCCTCCTCTTGGCTCTAATAATGGCTATCTCCATCTTCTTGTAATAATCTTCCACACTCTTGGATCTTTGCATTAAACTCTATAAGTTCCTAGATTAATCCATGTATTAATGATTTGGGTTCAATCTCATGCACATCACCAATGCCATCTTCTCCTAAGTGTGTATATTTCTTTCTCCACTACTATATTTGCTAAAAACCAATTGATCCCTCCAATTACCAACATAATTTATAAACTCTATAGCTACTAACTTCACCTTCATCTTCTCAAAATAATTATCACATTTGAATACATACTCTACCTTTTACTCCCACTCCAAATATAACTTAGGATTATTCCTACCTTGAAAGGTCAAAATCTGCATCTTAATACCTACCATATTACTATTTAACGTAGTCTTCTTAAGCATTCTAGACTTAGACTGAGTCTTCATGCTATCCAATCATCTATTAATACTATGGAATCTCTCTTGGACAACTATAATAAATAACTTAAACTCCAAGTGCCTATTTGTACCATTACTCATCTTAACTTCTTAAAATAAAATGTCAGTAATAAAAATATGAATTGGTTTATCTCAAACAATCCCTTACATGTTTACACTTAATGTAATGTTTAATCTCTGATGTTTTACTCAAATATGCCTTTTCTAGATACTGTGCACACTTTTACCTTTTACCACTTAAATTTTTCTTGACAAAACTCTTTAAGAAGAACACTATCAATGATCCTATCATCACAAAACAAGCAACAACCAAAATGAATAGTAATAATTGATGTTGCTAAGAAAATAAATGATAATTAAGGCATGGAACAACAAATAGAATAATAAGGTATTGATGATTCAAATGACTTGGAATGTTAATGAATAATTACTGAAACTATGAAAGAAGTCACATTGATTGGGAAAGAATTGAGAAATTAATCAACATAAACTTGACTTCTGTGTTTTTTTTTTCTTTTTTTGTAGGAAAACCTATAAATACTTAATCACAATAACTTCAATATACAAGATTGATTATAAAATATCGCCTTTTTTTATCTTTTTTCTCTCTTTTTTTGTATTCCTCTTTTCCCTTTTTTACTTTCTTTCTTTTTTTAATCCTACGAATACGAATGTAATTGATAGACTGGAATGGAAGAAAGACAAGGGGAAACTTGACAAAAATTAAGATGAACTGAACACACAATTTAGAATAAAAGAAATACCAAATGAAAGAACAAAAGAACTAACAAGAATTAACTGACTTCAAAGGACAAGGATAGATGACACCTGATTTGAAGAAAAACCAAGGCTATGATACCAAATGATGTGAATTTTACACCACTAACAGTCTAAAATCTAAAATATATGGAATAGAAACCTACAAAAATCTTTAAATCTAGTAATAAAACTTAAACGTAATCAAACCTGTCAATTAGAACTCCAGTTATAAGAAGTATGATCACCATAAGTTGTCTTGATAAGATCATATTTAAGGTCTTTATGAAGAACCAAGGTAGAAATTCTCACAAGAAGAATAACTCTCAATTTAATTTAATGATGTTATGTTTTCTTCCATAAGCTCAATATAGTATAAACCCGTAATAACTCTAATCTTTAATCTAAGGTCAAAATTGTAAATTTTACAAAAATAAATATATTGCTCCAAACTGTTATGTAGCTAAATGAAACTTGATTTAAGGATAAATGATATTGTTGTCTAAGGCCTTTGTGTTTTTGTCTTCATTCAGGACTAAAATAGTGGTTTTTGGGAAATTAAATGGCACTATTATGGAGTGACATTTATTTTTTGACCTCTGTGTAACACGTACCAACTCTTCAAACCTAACTTATACTAGGCTATATTGGCTTTCCAAGGCCTACCCCTCAAGTCCAAAGTTTAGCCCATCTCCCAAAACATGTGAATATGTGATTAATTTTAGAGATGGGTCACTATTTCCTTGCAACAAATCATGACAATAACTACATACTGGTGTATGCTTGAACTGATCTTTATCACAAAAGGAGAAGAGTTTGTAAATGTTGAGTTCATTTTAATGAGTCATTTGACTTAATTGAGTACCATTTAAGCTAATAAACATATAATAATAAGTTTATATCCTTATTTAATTTATAAGAATACTATTTCACTATTAGAAATGAGATTTATACATAATAAAGGAAAAAATTTTAGATTATTAGGATTGATAGCTTAGAAAGATCTATAACTATTAAATTTAATTCTTAGGCTAAAATTGACTTCCAATCAAGAGGACTACAATGGAATAGTAGGAAAAAATCACTTCATCTTACTTATATACAAGGAGGGAGAGAGGAAGACAATCACTTTCTGCCTTAAATTCAAGTTAAACAAGATATACATTCAAGTCACTTTATGTTTCATTAATCTATACCTTATTTCTTAGGAGTTTTGTGATGAGGTTTATATATATTCTACATATCATACATTTTTTTAACTTTTAAAGCAATTAAAACCTCTAAGTTATTACATATATTTATTCGATTGTAGTTGATTACAACATTATAACAATATTCTTTTAAAAAAATTGTAACAATATTGAATAAAATATTAATAGGTATATTCACTCTAAAAACAACTTTAAAAAACCACTATTAATAATATAACTATGATTTAATATTTTATTATAATATTTTCCTACACCACTTAGAGCAACATTTTATAATGTAATTACATTGCAATCCAATTTAATGATACAATTGAGTCTATTAGCAATGTCATTGGTTCCTAATTAAATTATCATGGTACAACACTAAAGTTGATGAAATTGAGATTCTTCAACTTTTCAAGAACAAAGTTACAAATATAATTTTAAATATTACAACAACTATTCTATATTAAAATAGCAACCGTTACATTTTTCTAGTTTAAAAAATTATGTATTTTAACAACAATTCAACTTCTTCCAATTCACCATATACCTTATATATCTCTTTTATCCACTTACCATCATTTTGCATGCTAAACTCCTCTTGTTTTTCAAGTTTAAACTTTTTATTAATATTCAATTGATTAATAATTAATTTGATACTCTCATGTCTTACCTACCTGTATGACAAATTTGAATTTTCCTTCCTTCAAGCATTTGTTATCACAAATTATTCATGTTAAAACAATAACTAATTAATGATCAATAACTTAGCAATCTCACATGTCAGTTGTATATGTTAGAATATTGTATAAGCTATCCAGGATCATTCATGAATTTATATGAATTAATTAAATAGAGATAATGCGGAACAATACCTTTTTTATTGTTTATTATAAAGAAAAAACTGCTAAAGGATTTAAATAAGCTTAAGAACCTTATAAACAAGTTGATAGTTGATCTTTCTGTAGCTTTCTAGATAATTGGAACTCTTAATTGGTCAAAGAAAATCGGATATCCAAGAAAATTATTCCAACAGTTACAGAAGAACTAACACTATTTATAGGTAACTTTATTAGGTCTCCCTATTACAGGCCTGATAAATACCTGACCCACTGTTAGGGGTTAATTGTATAGTCTTTTTGGATAATATTTGATGTTAATTTAACCCCAATTCAGTGCTTAATTGTTAAATTTATATCTTAATATGTTCACTTTACAGGATGGAGCTTGAAGATGAAGATTGAAGAAAAAATGAGAAGAATTCACCTTAATTCTGTTCATTGACGCCCCCCTCTCAAGGTGTCGTTAAAGGAAGAACAGGGTGCTGTTTAAGAGTGAAGAATTCGAGCATTAATGGCACCCTCTCAGGGTGCCATTGTTAGGAGGCAGGGTGTCATTAATCACTATAGTCAACAATTTCAGCTTTAAATTTCCAAGTTGCTGGCTCTAGCGTGTCTCCAATTAATTCCCCTGTCTCCTAACACATGTGGGGAGTCTCCAGAGTCTGAATACAACCAAGAAACACACAGAAACACGCATCTAACTTGTAAAATTCATATCTAACTCTTACATAGCGAAGCTCTTGCTTCTCTCTTAGTTTTTCTTAAATAGTTTAGGGTTCAAACACTTGTAATTCGAGTTTTAGAGTGTATTTTCAGTTGTTGTTTATTGGAGAACATTGCTGAGATATATATATGAGTTTTTAAACCATCATAGGGGGGTTTTCTAACTCAAATCATTACTTATATTCTCCTGTTTTTCGGATTAGTCAAAGTTCATGTTTTTATGTATATATTGATTTTTTTTTGCTAGATCTTGTGGAATTCGAGGCTGTGTTGATGTCTAGATCAAGTTAAGAAGTTCAAAACTTGTCCAAAAGCTTTCTAAACATGTTTTGTAACTTTTAAACTACTTATTTCGGTTTATATTTGTAGATTTATCAAAGTATATGGCTTAAGATGTATGTTTTATATACTTTGATGATTATGTGTGCTTAAATCCCATTTCCAGCTTCAGATTTGTGTTTCAATGTTTTAGGAGAGTCTAAATGCATGTAACAAGGTCTGATTTTGTTTATTATCGATCTTAAAGTTTTAATTTTGGCCTGATTAACTAAAATTAGAGTGAAAGATAATCTAGGATTCGGTAAATCTACTTAGATTGTTGAAAAATTCTATAAACAACATAAATCAATCCTTGTATGACCAAAACTGAATTATTTGTGAGAGTTAGAGGTCTGAGATTACAAGTCCAGAACTCACTTTCTTGAAATTAAAGCCCATTGGCAAGATTTAAAGCATAACCAAACTTCAAAACTAAGTTTAATGAAGAAAAGACATAAGTTTTGACCATAGGTTTGTCTTGAATTTGTGAAGGAACTATAAACTTCCTTTTAATGTGTTTTTAAGCTTAATTAATTCATTAATCACTTATCCAGAGCTGAATTCCAAAATTTTATAATTTTCAATAATTTTATAAATTATTCAAAATTGAAAATGTTTGAAGCATAATAGGATAATTATTAATTTTATCTTTGCGTCTGTTAATCAATTAATTTAGAATTTCCTAGATAATTGTAATCTAATTAATCTATTATTTAATGATCAAATATCATAAATTTTTTTCCGTGGGTTCAAGACTTAGAGTCTAAAAACTACTATACTTTATTACTTGTTCGATAGGTACACTTGTCTTTTGTCACGTTAGTTTTTGCTTAATATCATTTTGGTTTTCAAAGTAAAATCGGTTTAAAGAACTTCCATTTTTAATTAATTCAACCAATGAACAACAAGTTTTTGGCACCATTGTCAGGGATTAATTTGTGTTTTAAAGTTAATATTAGAGAAATTAGTGTCAATTACTTTAAGGTATACATTCTGTATATAGTCTTTTAAGCTTGTGTG
>JAOXYD010090815.1:0-12020 GCA_028565735.1 Pinacopodium congolense
AAAGATACTGGTTTCATAGGCTTCTACATTAATTGTACCACAATCACATAATCATGGTAATTGTTTCACGTTTACTGCTGTAGAATGAAGTTACAATAAGTTATTAAACGGCATGGATTTATCACGTGTCTTTTTCGAGGCATGTGATAATTATTGTTCGTCATGCGAGAATGTTCAAAATATTTTTACGTATTTTTAATTATTTACTGAAATATAAGTAGTATTTTACGTGATTAAACATTTTTTATACGAAGACTACTAATTATCATTAATAACTATCATATACATCAAGATTTTAAAAAAGATTCAATAAAAATTGCTTAAAAATATACATCATTTAAATATGCATGAAATGTGATAAGCAGTTGCAAGGTTTTGAATACTGTACCGGTACTAGTATCGGATTTATTTTTAAAATGATATCGTACCGGTACCGGTCAATATCGGTACTGCTTCAGATCATTTTTTAAAATTATAAATTAATTTTTAAATTTTATAAAATTTGTAAAAAAATTTATAAATGCATTATTTTGTATAGTTTTTAACTTAATTTTAAACTTAAAAATATCAAAATACAAACATTTTTCTTTTTTATAAATTTTTAAATATTTTTTTCAGTACCGATCGATATTTAAATTCGATACGGTACAGAACGGTTTCGTTCCGTTTTTCAACCGATACAAAACGGAATTTAAAACACTGGGCAATTGACGATGGTTATCTAGAGAGTTTGGAAGTTTCCAAGTAACAGCTTCGGTGGTACTAAAGGGATAAGTTCAAGTTCACCTGGAGTCTGTACATGAACCATGAATTCAACATTTTATTCATGATGTTTCTCTATCAATGTCTTCTTTTAATTGCCAAAGTCCACAAAATACGTGGATTTTATGTTCAATGCCTGAAACCTAACCTCAATCCTATGTTATGGTTCTATAGCGAAGACACGAATGTCTTCACTTGTTCAACAGCTTATTCAGTTCCCTTGAACCGCCTCTCTAGATAGGTAAAAAATAAAAACACATTGTTTAAAATGCAATAATTCTCTTCGGTCTAAGCACGTTCATAAAAGCAAAATTTGAATCCTTAACGTTGAATCTTCAAGATCTTTCAATGCTGCTCCCTTTTCATGAGCACGAATTCAAAGCATCACTTCATTGAGCCGTAAGTGAAATCGAGGCACCATGAATACGCTAAAACTGCAGGCTGAAACTGAGGACCGTTCAATTGGCCCGCAACACTTTTCAACATCCATGGGCTATTGAATATGATTGGAGCTTTGCTTTAAGCGTTCAACTCCCACTTCCAAAGCCACTTAAATCGGAGAGGAAATTTCAAATTCAAATACGACATTTTTCAATCTTCACAGGTTCAACAGTTAAAACGGATGCAGCAGCCACATGACTGCCCAAACAATTCGCAGTAAAAGAAACTCTAGAAAGGTGTGGGAGCTCGAAAAGCATTCAATGCGAGCAACAATATAAACAAGAGCTGAAGAAAGAGACTCTAGAAAGGTGTGGGAGCCCAAAAAGTTGTCAATGTTGGGCAAAATATAAAGACTAACTGAAGGTAGGTTTTACTTTTTAATATTTGTACGAAAATTATAGAAAAAAATTGACATTGGCATTGTCTTACAAAGATGTTAATGTTTATAAAATATAAAAAATATTCAAATCTTAAATCTTAAATCATCAAATTTTAAAGATATATAGATTTTATTACACGATGTAAGATATGATACAAATTATTAATTCACATATAATAAGATTAGTTTAAAAGACATGATTTTTCAATTTGAATTAAAAGGTTGTGGTATTTGAATTTTTGTATAAAAGCCTATAAATTCAAACGAAAAGATGATAATTTCATCTAATAAAAATAATACAATTCCTTGTTTGGAAAGAAGAACAAGATTGGAAATTTTTTTGCTGCAATAAAAAATCTCTAATTTATAGAAACTTAAATATAATTCAAAATTAATTATTTTTGTTAAATCATACATATGTATATATTTATTTATAATATTAGTATTAGAGCATCTTTATATTAACAAATAAAATTTACGTTAAAGGAGCTACATATGAATATGAGTTCAACTTGTTAACAAAAGTCTTCTTTTATTTATCAATGGTGAAGCAAGACTACACTCATGAGCTTATTATCTTAAGTTAGAATAATTTTATAGAATCTTCCTTTTTCTTTTTGCCCCCCATACCATCACATAGAAGGGACATGGGATCATAAAAAAGGAAAGAGGAGGCTAGGATTTCTCTCGCTTTTAACATAACAGATACCTAGCGGGAGGCCTGCTCAGAAAATTGTTATTTGTTGATATTATTTTTAGAGATGTCACTAATTGGTTTTGGTATTTTCACTCAAGAGAATGAAAAATGAAAATTTTTAAAAAGGAAGAGTTAAAGTCTATTTTAAATATAAAAGGTATTATGGTTTTGTTTTTACTTCCCAAAAATATTGAAAACATATATGTGATCTTTTAATTTCATAAGTAATTGAATTCCAATTATTCACTCAATATATAAGTGGTATGATAATAGTGTGCATCTATGATATATCTCTTTTACTATAGAAATTTAGTGTTTTAAATATGGCTACTACATAAAAAGTTATTGCCACTAAATTCAACAAGAGTAAGAATTGAATGGTGACAATTATGAGATATAGAACATGAACATCTAATATATATTGAAGGAGTAAAAGACTATAGAACCATTGAACATAATTATAGATATTCCTGAAGATGGTAATATGACCTAATATAAAAAAGACTATGATGCACATGAACCTTGGAAGAAGAACTCGTTAGCTCATACTATATTGTTGAGCAATATAAATAATGATATAATGCTTGAATCTAAGACATACAAATATGCTAAGGACATGTGATCTACTTTAACTACACATTTTGAGAGTTCCCCAATACCAAATTGGCGTCACTCACTATCAAGTTTGATATTTATATAAAGCATCATAATCATATAATGCAAAATCATTTGAGACATATGTTAAATATGATAACTGATTTATAAGATGTTGATCATCTATTATTTGACGAGCAATAAGTGCCAATTGTAAAATTTATCCTCTTCCTTTAAGTTGAGAACATATGAAAATGCATTTGATATATAATGTGAATATCAAGACAATGAAGGATGCAACAAGACAAATTGTGTTAGATGATTAACGTCTTAAAACTTACAAGATGAATTATAAAGATATGTTATTGATTCTAACTCACATAGAGGTATGAATAAGAAGCGTAAGCATCATGTAGGTATAAATAGAAAATGAAAGTCCTATGTCACCTAAGACACACACACACACACACACACACACACACACACACACACAAAGATTCAAGAACAACTTCAAGGATTTTTTAATTTATATAACATTGCATTTCTATTATTCATTATAAACATTTTCAAATCTTTTCAAAGTTTCTAAAATTCCATAAACACTTTAAAAGCCAAAATTCACATAATAATTTTTCTTAAATACATTCAACCTCACTTAAACAACTTTAAGCAACATTTCAATAACTTAAACTCATCAAGAGGTATACATTAACATAATTCATCTTATTACCTCTTGATCATGCAACTTAATATCTATATGCCTTTTTAAATCAATTCCTAACATGTCAATGCCATAATCAAATTCAATTAATCATTAAAGAATTTATTAGAAACTCTTATGAAAATATTCATGTAAATATGAGCCATTTCCAAGTATTTATTAAGATTAAAGAAAATTATATATTAAGATACTTTCCCAAACCTATTCAACCTTGATCTTCTTCTCTTGATCTTTGCTTTAATACTTTAATGCTTGTTCCATTTCATTTTCTTCATTGATGCTTGTACCTTAGGTTCCAATATATGTCCTTACACAATTTTCATCAACCTATCTTTCTACTGTATCAAAATTAGCACATTAGTAATAATTATGTTTTATCATTATCAAAACACATAATTGAATCCCTTGGTTTAACAGAAAAGAATAAAAGGTTTAACCATAATAGTTAGGATGCATAAAAGTCAAGTGGAAGTATTACTAAAAAATAAAGATGTCCTTTTAAAAAGATAAACATGATACAGATCAAGCACTACAATTGTGGCATTAAGGTTCACTTAGCTCTCGATTGTGACGGGCCTAAAAAAATATAATCTTATATTACGAACATTTACCTTGTAAACGACTCTTGTTTTGTCTTTTTAATTGAATCATATCTTTTGTAGATTATATATTTAAGAGTAATTAACTATGCAGTAAAGGATATGGATGCCTTTATAGAATTATGTAAAATCCTACGTAAAACACGATGGATTTGTGTAGGATATAACTCAAAGGTTGTTGCATAAGTGATTGAAACTTGTTAGTTGTATATGTGTGGTAATCATTCTCTAATACACTATGAAGTATTATATACTTTAAAGATTCAAAGGAATGTTATTTCTATATTAATGTTAGTTAAACTAAATTTTAATGTCAATTTCACAATGGTTGAAAGAATTTGTGTCTCAAAAACATTTATTATGGTCTTGGTGCTATGTTAGATTATTTCAATCTTCTAGAAATTGTCAATGCAAGTAATAATATTATTTATTATTTGTTTGTTTCTTTTAGTAATTTCAATGTTGATGTAATTTTGTGGCACAATAGAATATATCACATTGGTCAAAATTGAAGAAGTTAATTAGTAAGAGAAGATCTTTTAGGTGATTTAAATCAAGTAGATTTACTTACTTATAAACATTGTCTAGCTGATAAAATATAAATGAAGTCATAAGGAAAAGGAACGCGAACTACATATCCATTATAATTAATTCATTTTAACATTCGAGGTCCAATAAATGTAAAGGTAAGGCATGAGGCTATCATTACTTTTATAAATGACTATGCTATTTTAATATATGTGGTATAATAAATGTAAAGGTAAGACATGGGATTATCATTACTTTTACAAAAGACTATACTTAATATGGTTACATTAATTTAATTTCTCATAAATCACAAGCATTTAATTGTTTCATAAATTATAGGAATTTGGTGGGAAATCAATTAGATAATAAAATAAGAGCATTAAGACTAATTGAGGACAAGAGTACTTGTCTGATAAGTTCAAAATGTTATGTAAGGAAAAACGAATAAAAAAATAGTTAACTATTACTCTAATTCCAAAATAAAATAGCGTCGTCGAAAGATGAAATAAGATGCTATTATAAATTATTAAGTCCATTATGGCATAAATAAAATTATCAATCACCTTTTGAGGTGATGCCTCCACTTGTATATTTAATTGAGTACCCACAAAATAGGTTACATGTACCCTATATAAGTTATAGGCAAGTGAAAAATATAATATAATGAATTTAAGGTTTTGTTATTATATTGCCAATGTTTACAATCTCTCTTATAAGTATAAAAAACTAAGGCTTATAGAGAAGAAAGGTATTTCTATTAAAAACTTTGAACACTCGAAATGATATGTATTCATAAGTGAATGAAGTAATGGAAGAATAGCTGAATTTGAATCACAAGATGTTACATTTATATAGAATAATTTTCTAAGACAAGGCAAGATAGGTAAAGACCAATCTTTATATAAGACATTTAATTAAAATGATTTTGTTATGGAGAATCAAAGGGACTTTATCTTAATAGAAGCAATATAGAAAATGAAGAATTGATTCAACATCAATTCATGTTGCCACATGGTGAAAGTTTACTTACTAAGTTTAATCCAAGTGAGAGCAATCAAAACATTCATGAATTTGTTTCTAATGAGCTTCAATTATGTCAAAATAATAATAGAATGATTACTTGTAAATTTGAAACTTGTCAATTTGAAATTGAAGAGAAAATTCACATGATTATCCTATAAGAAGAAAATGAGTCAATGAATGTAAATGAGGTTTTTTTTCTTACCCTAAAAAAGAAAATCGGATGAAAGCCATAAAGGGAAAAATGGCTTTCTTAAGCTCAAATCAAGTAGAAGTCTTAGTTGATCTCCCTAAAAGATGAAAAGTAATTGGAAACAAATGGTTCTCAAAATAAAACTAAAAGCTAATGTTACTATTGAAAGATATAAAGCACGTGTTATAACTAAAGGATATGTATAAGAAGAAGAAATGGATATAAAGAAAAAAATTTCACTGGTTGTGATATTTGGTTTAATTCATCTCATTTTATTTTTAGTATCTAATACATTAAATTGATATGAATACTGCTTTTATAAATGAATAGTTAAAAAAAGTAATCTATATAAAACAATTTGTAAGTTTTATTAAGGTAGGCCAAGAATATAAAGTATGGCAATTATTAAATTGATTTATGATTTAAAGCAGTCTTCAAAGCAATAATACATTTATTTTCATAACGTAATCATTTCATATGATTTTATCATGATTGATAAGGACCATAACATGTACATTACAAGATCTAAAAATAAAATTTCCATTTTATCTTTATATGTATATGACATTTTTTTATTACTTGTAATGATTATACATTTCTTAAGCAAATCAATGACTAGTTGTTATTTGAATTTGAGATGAAAGATACAGGAAAAGTTGTACACTCTTTTTGAGCTAATATTTCAAGAGATCGTTTAAAGAAAAGATTGTTACTTTTTCAAATGACATATATTCAAAAGATACTTGAATGATTTTATATGTAAGATTTCAAACTGATAGATAATCTTATTGTTAAGGGCTAAGGCCTTAACAAGAAAATTTCTTCCTTTAACACCATAAGAAAGAGAACAAATGAACAATGTTCCTTATTATGGTGCAATAGGAAGTCTTATATATGCAATAATATGTACAAAAATAGATATTTGCCACATTTGTGAAATGGTGAGAAAATATCAATCTAATCTAGGACATGCACATTGAAAAATAATAAATATAATAACAAGGTATTTAAAGATACTGCTAATTATTCATTGTGTTATCAAGACAATGACTTACATAAATAAAGATTATATGGATTCAAATTGTATAGGAGATTTAGATGAAAGAAATTTACCTTGTGATTTGTTTTTTACTCAATAATATTATCATAGAAACGTTAGAAATAATCACATATTGTGTTATTCACAATGGAAGTTGAATTTAAAACATTTTCAACTATAGTAAAAGAAGTTATGTGGCTTAGATGATTCTTAGTTAATTTGGAATTAATGTAAGCAATAAGATATTAGTTTATATTAAGTGAGACCATAGAGATTAAAAGAAATCTCATCATATACTCTTATAACCCATGTCTAATAATTGACAATTGAATTTAAGGTTTGTAACTTTATATTGTTATCAACAGATCATAGAAGATATAATCATATGGATCAATTCTAAGAAAGCAATTAAATTGAAATGAAATGAAAATTAAAATTAGATGAAATTCATTATGTGATTGATGATTAATGTAAAAAGTATTTAAAGATAGCCACTGTACTTAAATAGATAATTAAATACAATAATGATATGATGAAATAAATGAGAATGAAGAAGAGTAAAAATATGAGATATGACCTAAGATATGACAAAATAAATCTACTTAAATGGTCAATTCATTAATTGAGATGTCATATACTTTTAACAGATGTATGATAATGAGCTTTACGTATATCATAATTGCACACATTATTGAATGAGTATAAGAACGAGCATAATTTGAATCAAATAATTTTGTCACATGTGAGTAAAAGATGATACAAGATACCAGTCAACCCATGATAAGATTAGTTTAAATATATGATTTTTCAATTTGAATTAAAAAATTATATTTTAATTTTTATAAAAATTATATAAATTTATACAAAAAGATACTAATGTTCAACTAGAAAAAATAATACAACTATTCATTTAAAAAGAAGAACAAGATTGGAAAGAGTTTTGCTATAATACAAACTTTTTATCTTATGAAAACTTGAAGATAATCTATAAGTGATTATCTTTATTAAATCATGCATATATATTGTAACTCCTATAAAATTTCATTCTTAAAACCACATGCTCTAATACCTACATAAAAATCTCAATTATAAAAATTTCTCAAATCACAATAAATATAAATCCTAATCAATAGCAATCAAAAGCTTAATTAAAAATTGATAAGAACCAAAGAAAGTCTTGGTGATATAACTAACACACCTACTATTTTATTGTGTAACTTTGATGTAACAAATGGTAATTAAATTATATTATCTTTCTTTTGAAAAAATTAGCGACTAAAGGGTGAGCTACTAACTCAATAAGGGTAATTGAAATGTAACCTTCACACAACACATCATAAAAAATATATAAAAATATCAAAGAATAATTAAGCATACAATTTCATGAATTGATCACATGTGCACCATACTATATCAATCATTTAAATGCATCTCATAATGTATCAAACATAACCATAATTCCATTCACAATCAATCTTATCATGGCATACCATAGCTATCAATATCTATATATATTTCTTATTGTCTTATACATTTTAAGAATCACATTTTATTAGGGTCTTGCTTAACCCAATAAGACTGTACTCAATAATCAATAATCCGCTAGCAAACCTTATCATCATATCAACATATGTCAATCTTAATGTAGAATATGTAAAATATTAATAATGGCACATGGTACTTTTCAATTACATCAAATACCCCGACACCACCCTAGTGTATAGCTAAATGACACAGGATATTTCTTGCTACCTAGAAGATCCCAACACAACTTCGGTGCCTGACAAATAACACAGGACATTCTTAGGACTCAAGATGTCTTGACACCTACTCCACGGAGTGCCCAGCAAAAATTACAATTATAATCTCATAATACTACATCAATAATCATGTCATCATAATCCAATCATTGAATATATCTTGTCCCAGGTAAGCCACAGATTCTCAATCTTTTTCATGACTAATCATATCGTCATTTATTTTAAACATAACATCTCGAGATATAATTCATGCACCATCATATTCATCCATATCTATTCAAACATTAAATTCTAAATCTCTTATTTTCACAATAATCATATAAAATTTCACAATTACGATACCTATTCATCAATCTACAATTCACACATCTCATTATAATATTAAATTCACAACCAATATTTTCATCTGTACATGTATACATAGGATATCACTTACACACAAACAAATCATCAATATATTCATATAACATTTCAATATTTATCAATTACAAATCATGTACATAATATTAACATTTCAATCTTCACATCTTTACTTACGTGCAACTAAACCATCAAGTTCCACACAATATTTACATTATACACTTTAATATTCTTGCACACATGCAAGCACATTGATCACCATTTACACATTTACGTGAAATTCACATTTAACGATATAAAATACGAAAGCCATAAAATAGGAATAGACTCTAGTTACCTGATATATGAATAATCGAAATCAAGCATCAAGTCCCAACTACTAGTCCTTTATTAACATTACCTAATCAAAATAAACTTCTATTATAAATATCAATGCATAATATTATGTTCTATTCCTCACCCTATTAACTTATTTTATTTTATTACCATCTACCCTATTTTTTACTTAATAATAATATTACATTTGGACTAGTTAAGACCATCAAATTTAAATTATTTATCAATATCCTTTTAAAAATCAAAATGATCATCCTTTGCCCCTTTACGACATCAATACTATGACTTTTCCAAGGCCATCAATGCCATGTTTCTATTTCTTATTCATATTTAGTAACAATATAATAACATAGGAATGTATTGAGTCCTAAAGCAATAACTCAAAATTTTCTCTCTAAGTACTTAAATATTTGATATCAAAAGTGACTATTCAATATCCAAATTTTTTTCTAAAGCAATTTCTAAATACAAGACAACATCTATACTTTTAATAGCCTACAAAACCAAATCCATTTTCAACTCCGCCCTTTGAACTCTCTCAAAAGTTTCCTCGCCTCTTAATAGAAATGTAGAGGGAATTTCCCAACAATTTACCAACTAGAGTGGAGTGAATTTAATGACAACTAAGGCCTTGTTTTGTTTCATTTTTTCTTTGGTTTTGGTTTTCTATTTTTTTAAACACATAAATAAATAAAAAAAATACAGAAATCGAAAAAAAAAAATTAATACAATACAAAAATAAAAAAAAAGCATAGAATGAAAAAACACAAAATTAATATAAAAATACAAAAATTACAACTAAAAATTACAACCAACAGTAATACCAAATGAACTTTAAATTTTCGGACCGGAAAAAAGCGAAGTGTGAACTTGACAATTGGACTATCGCTGGTGGTAGCAATAAGAACAGGACTTCGACGAGTGCATGTATAAAAATATCAACAATCAATTTCTATTTCACTTCATCAAAGTAAATCTTTAACTTTCCTCTCTCCTCGCATTATAAGATCAGGTGGTTTAGAATGGAACAAAAGATTGGAAATTGATCTCATCTTCTTAGTTACAATCACAATAGCAGAATCATTACGGCCAAAAAAGGTAATTGTCAAAGAAGGGAAGGGTCATAACGACTCTTCCATAAAGGCTTGAGTGTTAATGACGGATGATATATTCATTTCCATTTTTTTTTCATTTTTGTTTGTTATTTTGATATGTAAATTGGAAGTAGAAAGGATGGTTCTTGAAGAAGAAGAAGCAGATGGTGCAATCGTGGGAAAATTTTATTGAAATGATGAGGGTTTCCTTTTTCTTTGGGTTAACTATATAATAAATAAATTCTTTGAGTTTGGGTTAACTATTTAATTCAAGTCCACTTTTTTAGTTTAAGCCCAAAAGCTAACAAACAATGAAAGTTTGTTTACGTGATGTTATGTGCACACGCACACACTCATGCACATATATATAGATTATTTTATATAGATGTGAATGATCTTATAATCTGTAATTTATACGATTGGTTAAATTTTCTAACAAGTTCATTAAAAATTTAATGAAATATGATGAAAAATTAAATTTCTATGAGATCTTTTTTAATTGTTTTATAAATATTAAAAAATTCTAAAATACTGTTAAATATTGTCTTTTTTTTTTCAAAATTTTATGTAAATATTAAATGGTGAATCATATATTTAACCTTTAAACAAACAAACAAACATCGAAATGAATTTTAAGGCTATAAAAGGATGCTATGATGTCGCATGATATTTCCATGGACTGGATCTATTCCGGCATATTATTACTTGGGCTAGATTTTAGTGCTACTTGGCCCAAAGTCATCATGGATATACGATGGCTTTGTTTACATGTTCAGTGATTTTCGTAACGGTCACATACCTGACCAAAATGATTATTAAATTTCTTAATACAAATTAGATACAATTGTGAAGCGACGAAGAGGTATGTGAAATTCTATTCCTAGTACAAGTGTTTAGTTTGAAAGTTGAAATCAGATGTAAATACTAAATAATAAATTTTTTCTTTCCATATATATCATGTAAAAAAAGGGCTTAATTAAGAAGTTGTTAGATCAACTAAATAAATTCTTTAAATAAATGTGGGTGATTCTTAATAAATATTGAACTCCTAATCAATAATCACATTATAATCAATATTTAAATATTATTTGGTTGGTTAAATTTCAAATTCATAATATGAAAATGACTAATTTTAAAAGTGCAAAAATTGAATTTGAGAAATAATATTTAATTATACATTTTTAGCATATACTAAATTAATTTTCAGAAGTAACTAAATAATGGTAAAAAGTTTATTTATCATTAATATTTTAAAAATAGTTTAACTTATGTCCTAATATTATTTAAGATGCTACTCTACATTTACCATTTTAGAAAATATTTAAACCTATCCCTTAACATTTGTACAATAATACAATTTATCACTTAAAATTTCAATTTAATTAAGATTTTATTAAATTATCATTAAATTTATATATGTGGCATGTCAAGTAATTTAAACCCCTTTTAATATTGACATGTTATTTTCTATAAAATATAAGAAGTAACTTATAAAAT
>JAOXYD010090836.1:0-25720 GCA_028565735.1 Pinacopodium congolense
TGTCTTTTTAATTAACAGTAAATTATTTTAAGATTATCAAATATATGCATCTATTTAATAAAACCCAAAATAATCATTTAATCATTGATTAAAGGAATTAATCAAATACCCATGAACAATTGAATTCAAATAAGCCTATTCAATCTCACAATCATGTAGAATCAAGGCTTCAATATAAACCTCTAACTAAAATAATAAAATTAGCTACAAGCCATAAAATAAATAGAACACATAAACATTATATAAAAAAAATCTTACTGAAACAAAACTTAAAGAAAAACTCTGGCTCGCCATCCACTATTTCTTATTTTCCTCTCCAGTCGCTGTTTCTTTCAGTTTCCTCGAATGCCGTTGTTTTCTTTCTATTTTTCCCCAGCTGCTGTCCTCTCTCCCTCTGTTTTTCGAAACCCCCCTTCATGTTTCTGTCTAGGTTTCTCCTTATTTTTCCCCGTGTGCTGTTGGGTCTTCTGCCTGTCTTGGAGTTGCTGGAGCAGGCCTGATATGAAGCTGGAGTTGGGCTGATGAAGATGCTGGCGCGCGGGCTTGGAGGCGTAGGCTCATGGGCCAGGCGGGCGCCGGTCTCTGCGAGCGGGCTCTCCAGGGAAGCTGTTGGTGCGCGAGATGGGCTTGGGGACGCGCTATCTGCAGGCCGGGTGAGGGAAGTTGCTGGCGGGTCACGTGCAGGCCTGGATGGGCGCGGGTTTGAGGCAGCAGCGGGTCGAGCTTGGCACCTGGGCTTGTCTCCTGCAATCTGCATGGGCTCAGCCCTTGTTCTCGGGCTCTCCAGCTGCAGGCTTCTAGGTGAAAGGGCTCACTAGCAGTCCAGTAGATTGCAGGCTCCCAGTAGAAGGCTTCAATAGTCCAGCAGTCCAAAAATAGATTTTAGCTTCTTTTCTTCAAAATGCCACTATATTTCCTAAATGACAAAAACAATATAAAAAAAACATCATAATCAAAATAATATCCATCTAATATGTTCTAAAAATATCCCAAATTGATATGTAAATTAATAACCTATCACTCTTTCTACTCTAATTTCTCCTATACACTTCCAAAAGCCATGAAATTTGATATGTAAGCTCCTAACATAATGATCTTGTACTTTATAAAATTTTATACCAATCTGAGCTTAGGAAGTGCACCTAACGTATCTTTAAAGTCACTTGTACCAAAACTAGTGCTTGTGAGAGCTTGTCTTATTCTACTCTTAATATATCCTCCATGGCTTGTCATATTGTCTTGAAACTTGGTTTGAAACTTCATAACATGATGATCCAAGTCCTCAAATTGAATCCAAACCTCCTCTAGTTCCAAAGTTATCTCAAAATGCTCACCAATTCTTTTAAAACACAAAGAATCATCCAAAACAACTTAAGTAGCATCTTTTTCATAAATAAACCAAATATGCATCTAAATCATTTGTAAATATCCCTTAAACTATAGATAATAATTATAAAAATATGCATAAATATGTATAAATAAGGTGTTATCACTAGGATAGGTAGTCACTTGATAAAGTAGGATAAGTTTACATATCACTACAAATGTAAATAGCTTAAGATCTATAGTTTATCCTTTGCTATTGACCTACTTCTCCGCTTTGGGGTTGCAAAAAATTCTATAAGCGTTCTAATGATAATTTGAGATGTTTTAAGGAAATTTCTAGCTTGAAGATGGTAGAAATAAAAGTTATATATTTATGTGTAAGATTGTTACTCCTTCTACAACTTTACTATCTAACTTGGTTAGCTTAAATGTTAAGAAGTTCTCATTCACCTACCTAGGCGTATCAATTTATCATACGAAGCCTTACTACTTAGAACTCTATCCATTTATAGAAAAAATTAAGAAGAGAATAAATAATTGGTGTAATAAAGATGTATCTTTTGTTGGAAGGATACAACTAATAAACTTTATGATTTCATGCACAACTACTGGTCTTCTTATTTAGTTGTCCCTAAAGCTTAACTAAAACCATTGGCAAGATATTTAGAATCTTCTTATGGGATGGGAAGGATAGTGGTGAATATAAGTCAAAAGTGAAATAGGACACCATATGCTTACCTAAGAAGGAACTAAATTGGGGATCCTATCTATAAATATTAGTAATAAAATCAACATGGAAAGGATACCTTAAGGTTAATAGTGGATAAATATACTATTTGGGTTAAGTGGGTGCACACATTTTTCATAAAATGCTAGTTGTGTGGATAGTGACTCAAAGAAGTTGCCCCTCTTGGACATTGATCAATAAATTAAAGATGAGAGAATTGATGAGGGATTAGGTGAAAAGCACAATAGGAAATTTAGCACTAATTCTAGCATGATAATTAAAGTTCCTTATGGCCACTCATTGAAAATGAGCAATTATCCAATTTTAGAACTTTATCCTAAATAGAGCAATTGTTAGAGAGGTTCTTCACAGAAACTCCTTCAATATTAGCACTGATTGGAGAGTTATATTATTGAGGATAACTCTTTAATTTAATCTAGATTGCACAAGCATTGATAAGGTTTTTTGACTAAAAAATTCTTTAATATCTTTTAGTAATAAATCACATAAAGATGCTTTGAGAATACATACCTTGATAGTTTTCTAGCATAACTTGGTTTGGTTCAAATAAGCTACTCGAAGATTTGCTTTCATAACTTAGCTTGCTATAAAAGAGAAATTGTCTACAAGAGAAAGACTACATGGTTCCTCGAATGTACTCCTCTCCCGTCAGTTTGCAATAAGGAACCTAAATTAATAGTTCATCTTTTCTTTTAGTGTTATGATACTAATTTTATCTAGGAAAGACTATAAAGAATGCAAAGCCTAGATTATAGGGAGAATATTTGGTTTGAAACATTAACGAGATCATTAGTATAAGATGAGAAAGCATAAGTTATTCCATAAGATTTAGAATATCATTTGCAATAGAAATATATAATATTTGGAAGGAAAGAAACACAAAAATGGTTCAAGGGGTTTCAAAAACTAGCCAACATCTCCTTGGAAAAATCATGAACAAACTTTATATGTAACAGAAAATTTTAATTTGGAAAGTGATCCAAGTTGAAATAGTGATTCAACTTAAATGAACAAGGTAGTATAGGAAGTAGATGAACCACAAACAACTCTATGAACAACTTTTTGTAACTGGAAAATACATAAGGCAGAACTAAATGAACAAAGATAGAAAGGGAAGCAGATGAATCACAATCAACTTTAGGAACTAAACTATAATTCTAGTTACAAGATTGATTTATAACGGTAGAATGGTATAATAGATGAACCATCCATTGTCTAAGGCTATGTTTTCTAGTATGTAGAGGTTCAATCCTCTCCATTTTAGATGCTATAATTTTATTCCCTTCTTTTGGTTGTAGTATACTTGATCTCTTTACACACATAGTTGGAATGGTCAATATAATTTTATTAATAAAAAAGCATTAAACTTTCATTTACTTTCATTTTTATGTTTGGTTAGGTAGAAAGTTATGGTTGACAACTAGTTGGTTAATTGTAAAGGCCTAAAACTATATCTGTAATTGTTCAATCTCTCTAATTGAAGTAATGACTTGGATTTAACAAATTTTTGTGTCAGGAAATTTTGTTTTTTAGGAATAAAGTTTAACTAGATTAAACTCAATTATTTGGTTCTTGTGCTATCTAGCTTCATTGATTTTTCTAATTCTTAATGTTGTTATTTAATTAAATTATAAATTGTATATAGGGTTGTTAAATAATGGGGGTTAATTAGATTGCATGTTAAAGATGAGCTAATCATAAGGAAAGTTAGGAATTGAGTTTTATAATGAAAAAAGATAGGAATGAAGTTTTACAATGAATATTTAAATTACAAATTGTTAATCTTTTATGTTGATGATCAATCATTGTTTTAATGGTAATTGTGACCCTGAACTAAGGTTTTCGAAATTGATTTCTTTTAATTTTGTTATTATGTTTTATATCTTATTTAATTTAAAAATTCTTCATTTATTCAAAATTCTATAGTTTATTATTTTGCTACAAGTAACAATTGACTACATTAGAACTCTTAATAGGAATGATCCTTACTTCTCATACTATATTCATTTTTATTACAAGAGATAGGATTTATATTTTAGATGTTAGCGATAGCAAGACCAAACTTTTAGGGCCATTTTCGAGGAGTTCTTAAATACGTATGCTCATAAATAGATTTGTGAAATAAGGTGATTTACAATTTGATATGGAGTTATAAAGAACTGTGAGAATATTAATAAAGGAAACCAACTAGAGAAGGTAACAATATAAGTTAGCTTGTGAAAGAGAAGAAAAATAATTTTAAAAATAAAAATTTAAAAGAACTTGCTGCCTCAAATTTGAATTAACAACCACAATGCATTACCTTTCCTAATTTTAATATTAATAACACTTTTGAATTAAAATTCGAGTTGATCCATCTTTGACCTCTTTTGTGGTTTTGCAGGGGAAGATCCATATAAACATCTGAAGGATTTATAGGTGGTATGCATAAGTATAAAGCTAAATGGAGTGACTAAGGAACAAATCAAGTTTATAGCATTACCATTTTCCTTAAAAAATGATGTACATAATTTTTTTTACTACCTACTTGATTGAACATCACCGCATGGTATGAGATGAAGAGATTGTTCTTCAAAATATTGTTCCTTGACTTAGGAGGTCCTAATATAAATTTTTTGTGTGTGGTATAAGATAGCATAATGGAGAATCACTATATGAATAATCGAATCAATTGAAGAAGCTTTATGCAAGCTACCTGTATTACCAAAGCAATGACTAACTCCTTATTTAATTCTTTTGAAAAGGAACTCTATTAACTAATTGAAATATGAGCAATGATAGATAAAACTATTTAAACAATTAAAATTCTACTCACAAATACGAAATCTAATTATAATCAAATTAAAAATTTAGGTGTTTAATGAGGTAAACTTTTCTTCTCTTGAAAAATGACTTGATGAGTTTATTTCTCTTATACATCAATTAGTTGCAAGGAGGATGAAGATAGTAAAGGCTTATAGAATTTGGTCACTTTTGGGACATTCTAATGATATGCGCCGTACTCTTCAAAAGGAGTCCTTTATGTAAGTTAATGTGGTAGGTGGATTTCTAAGGCAATTATAAAGGAATTATAACCCTTATTTAAACACATATAGTTCAGGTTAGAGGGACTACCTAATCTTCACTATGGTAATGCACTGGTGAATCAACCTGCACATAATTTTCAACCATATAAGTAGCTTTACCCTCTTAGACAATAATTAGTTTAGAGCTCCAATTCAAGTATGTCTCTTGAAGATATTATAAAAAATTTAGTTACGAATATTTAATGATTTTAGTAGGAGATAAAAATCCACGAGTTAGAGTTTGGAAAAACAAATAAGTCAAATGGAAATTGCCATTATTTAGTTAGAAATGTAGAGTTTTAGTAGGTTACAGTCTCAAATTGTGATAAATTTAAAAGGGAATACAAGTGTGATAGTCTTAAGGAGTGGAACGAAGTTAAAGCCACCATCTAAACATACCCATGCACTTACTTAGGAATTAGATGGAGATAAAGGTGTTTGAGAAAAAAAATTCCTTTCCTTCTTTTCCTGAAGATTTAATAAAGAAATGAAATATGATTATAATTTAGATTACAAAAGAAATTTAAAAAATGTGAGTTAAATATTCCTCTCTTTGAAGTTATTAATCAAGTACCTCACTATGATAATATTTTGAAAGAATTATACATATTTAGAAAAAGTAAAATCTTAAAAGGTATGAAGAAATAAGAGCGAGAGAAAATGTTTACACTGTAATTTTGAAGAACCTCCCTAAAAATTGTAAAGACTTAGGTATATTCTTTATTTCGTTCATGATAAGTGGCACCAAAATTGTAAAAATGTTAGATTTAGGAGTATCTATTATTGTCATACAATATTCTATATATATTGATCTTAATCTTGGACCCTTATTAAAAATAGATATAGTAATTCAATTAGCTAATAAATCAAATGCATATCTTAAGAGGTATGTTGAAGATATCCTTGTTCAAGTTAACAATAAATTAATTTTTCTTGCTAATTTTTTATATATTTAACATATAGAATAATGATTAAGCAACCTTATGTTCATAATAACACACTTACTATAGAGTTTAAGGGTAATGTTAAATTTAATATTTATGATGATGTTATGAAATAATCTAATGATGATAATCCTGTTTGTTTGGTTAATAATGGAGATCAAGCATCACAAGTTGCTTCAGGAAAGACAGAAGGATAGAGACATGTTGGAGAGCTTGAGCAGTAAGGAGAAACACTTAAATAAGATCAACAAAGTGATATTAGGGAAAAAGATCCATTGGAGAATCTTTGAGGTCTAATGACAAGATTGCGGGCTAAGTGTGCTAAAGAGGCTCTTAATAATATGATAGTGGATCTATATGCAAGAAAAGAAGCTAAAACACTTGGGAACACATCACTAAGGGGTTGTTTGGTATAGTCGTTAGTTGTGATTTTTAGTTGTAGTTTTAATGTTTTTGTATTGGTTTTTGTGTGTTATTTTTTATTTTTGTGCTGTATTAGTGTACTGTCTTTTTCGGTTTTTGTGCTATTTTTTTCGATTTTTATATTTAACAAAACAAGAAACCAAAACCTCATAGTGAAGCCATATAAAACATGGCCCAAGGTGTGTAATGATGATTAAAGGTTTGGAACAATGTGTTGGACTTGTTAAAGAAGGCTGGATCTGATGCATAACTTGAATCAACTCATTTGTTACAATTAGGCTGTTTAAGCATCTTTGGACCAACTTCTTGGGCTTCTTATTTTATTTATTTAGAACTTTTAGTTGTTCTATTTAGGACTTAAATAAGTGGATTCTAGCATTAAATAAGCCTAGTTACATTTTTGGGTTTGTTTGGGCCTAATCAGATTGTTTTAAGATTATTTGTTAGAAAGTTTGTTCTTTTAGACTAGGATGGGACAAAACCCAATTCCTAACCTTATGAATTTTGTCTAGGTCACTAAGGTTAGTATATAAACCCCTTATTTCTTATATTGTGGCAGACTTCATTCATTCAATATTTAGAAAATAAACTGAGTGTTCTTTGCATTACTTTAGAGAAATCCTTCCTTGGTGTTCTTTAAAGACTTGGTTTTCATTTAAGCAAGTGCTTAGGAAGATCAAACCCATTCCTTATCACTCCCAATCCTTCCTAATTTCTGTTAGTGTGGTGGAACTACCTTCTGAGTTGTTATTTCAATCTTGTGCAATATTTAATGATTCTTGGATCTTGGATTCTTGATTTGCGCTTCTTTCAATCAAAGGTGAAGAGCTTATCAGTTAATATGATCAAGTCATTAGCATAAGAATATCTTTGAGTTTGATGGAAAACATGAACTAGAAATTGTCATTTGTAAGCATCTTGAGCAAGAAAATAATGAATTGAAATTTGATGCGAATTTACAGAAGATAGTAGAAAATTTGAATAAATCCTTTAAATAGAAATCGGTAGGAAAAGCATCAAATATTGAGCGGCCAATTTCTAACGAACAATTTGTACCTTCTGTTTTGTAAGCACCCATGCTTGAGTTAAAATCACTTATGAGCCATCTCAAATATGTATACCTTAGAGATGGAGAAACATTACCAATGATCATTTCAAACAAGTTAGATAAGATACAAGAAGGAAAAGTATTTTAGGTTTTGGAGATTATAAAACAACAATTAAATAGACAATTGCATACATCAAAGGGATTAGACACTCTATACGTATACATCGAATTTTATTTGAAGTTTCAAAACCAATTAAGAAACCATATAAAAGACTGAACCCACATATGATGGAGGTAGTTAAGAAGGAGATTCTCAAGCTTCTCCAAGTTGGAGTCTTTTATCCTATTTTAAATAAGTGGGTTAGCCTTGTTTAAGTGGTCCTAAAAAAGACTAACATAACTCTGACTAAGAAAAAAAATAGTGAATTGGTATACACTCGTATTTAAAATTGGAGAGGGGTTTGTATTGACTATAGAAAATTAAATTCTATAACCCATAAAGATCAATTTCCTTTACCTTTTATTGATCAAATGCCTTAAAGATTAGACGATCATGCTTATAATTATTTTCTTGATGGTTTTTCTAGGTCATTTATAGATTTCCATTGCTTTATAGGATGAAGAGAAGACAATCTTCATATGTCCTTTCAAAACATTCATGCATGCCATTTAAAGCTTTTACTACACTAACAACTTTTTAAATTTGTATGGTAAGCATATTTTCAGATTATATTGAACACATCATAGAAATTTCATGGATGATTTTATAATTTATAGAGATTCATTTGATAATTATTTGCATAACCTTACAATAATTATAGTTGAACACAATAAGTTTTATGACATGTTGTTTTCGTTAGGGGAATAGAGAAGGATAAAGTTAAAATTGATAATATTCAACCTCTACCTTATCTCATTAGTGTGTCGGAAGTTCAAACTTTTCTTAGACATGTAGGTTTCTATTGTTATTTATAAAGGAATTCTCATAGATCATGTTGCAATTATGTAAATTGCTACAAAAAGATGTAGTTTCTAAATTTGATGAGGATTGTAGAAAAAGAATTTGATAAGTTAAAACAATTATTGATTTTAACTCTTGTTATCCAATCACTTGCTTGTAGTATTCCTTTTGAGTTGATGTGCAATACAAGTGATTATATAGTAGGAGATGTTATAGCTTATAAAGTTAAAAAAAACCCTACGCACCATATACTAAGTCTTAGTGACCTTGAATTTTGTGTAAATAAATTACTCAACCACTAAAAATAGCTCTTAGTTGTTGTTTTTAATTTAAAAATTTTCATTCTTATTTACTGGGTATTGAAGTAGTTGGTTATTTTAATTATATGAGTTTTTGTTATTTAATGACAAAGAAAGATGATAAACTAAGGTTGATACGATGGATACTTCTATTGAGTGAATTCTACTTGAAGATCAAGGATAAAAGTGGCCTTGAGAATCGAGTTATTGATTGTTTGAACCATCGGGGACATGTGAGAAATGAACAGAATTTTCATAAAAAATCTCATGATGAATAGTTCGTCTCTTCCAGCACAAAGTTGTGGTACGTTGCTAATATGAATTACTTAGCTATTAACATGTTATTGACAAATTTTTCTAAGGATCAAAGAGATAAGATCAAGAGTGATGTAAAGCACTATGTATAAGATGACTTGCACATGTGGAAGTATTGTTTTCATTAAGTTATAAAATGGTGTGTAATTGAAAGCGAATTTATTTATATACTTACCTTCTGTTATTCTTATACTTCGAAGATCATTGGAGATAAAATGATAGTAATGAAAGTGCTAGAATGTAGGTTATTTTAGCCATCCCTGTTTTGAGATTCAATATTCAAAAACTATTACAAATTCTGTTAAGTCTAAAATATTTAGTAGGTTCAATATTTCAAAAGCTTTGTTTAACGACTAAGGAAAAAGTTTCTATAACTAGACATTTGAAGCTTTATTAAAGAAATATAGAGTAACTGACAAGTATTAACTCCTTATTAGCTATAAACTAGTGGATAGTTTAAAGTGTCAATATGAGAGATCAAATCCATCACTGAGAAAACTATCAACCCAAGTAGAAAGGATTGGAGTTTTTGCTTGGATGATGCATTATGAGTATATAAAACAGTGCTCCAAACATCGATAGGTATGTCATCATACAAATTAGTATTTAATAAGGCATGCCACCTCCTAATTAATTTAGAACATAAAACATATTGTTCTGTAAAACATTATAATATGAGTTTAGATAAAAGTGGATAGTATAGAAAATTTTAGTTGCAAGAATTAGAAGAAATTCAAAGTGATGCTTATGAAAGTACCATGATTTATAAGGAGAAAACAAATACTTTTATGATAAATTAATTTCTATGGAAAAAATTTTTAGATGGCTAGAAGGTCCTTCTTTATCATTGAAGACTCCATTTATTTCCAGGTAAGCTGTGATCTCGATGGATTGGACATTTTATTACTATTAATGTATTTCTCATGGTTCAATTGAAATTCAAACTTTAGTAACATCCAAAGTGTTTAGGATTCATGGCTATAGACTTAGGCCCTTTTATAAGAGTGTTCAAATAGAAAATAGAGTAGAATTGGAGTTATATGACCTTATATATATTAACTAATAAAAGGAGGCATTAAGTTAGGCTAAAGACATTAAACAAAAGCACTTCTTGGGAGGCAACCAAGTTTCTAATTTCATTTAGAATATTTTATATTGTCAATTGGATCTTATTTGTGTCATGTTTTTTTTAGTCTTTTATTTAGTGTTATTTTTATACTCATTCTATGTTAACTACTATCTTGTTAATCTAATTTATCTTATTTTTTAGTCTAGTGCAATGAAGAATCATGTTCATGTAAAGGCAGAAGTAAAATAAAGGGCCTAAAAGGTGTAGTTTACTTTTGAAGATGTGCCATTCTAGTTCTGTCCATAGATGAAGTTTTGGCAAAAGTAAAATGGCAAGCCTATAAGAAGCCATTTTATTCAATGTATAAGTGTTGTTTTACATTTGAGATAAGACAGTAGAATATTAATGAGCCTAATCCTTAAATTTCTCTGCCTTCATTGGCACCTTCGTCTATCTTTACCCATATCCTATTTTCTCCTTAATATAGCTATTCCATTTATTTTCTTTATTAACCACACCCTCGTTAAGACTTATTCTCTTTGTAATAGTTACCTCTCTTTCATTGCTCTCTATTCTGCCTGTCACTGCTATAACCCTACCAAATCGCATACTAGCCCCACACCTGCCTAATTTCTCTCCAACTCTCTCAAACCCTAACTTTCTATCACCCTTATAGTTGACCAACATCCATCTAACTATCTCCCTCTCAACCCATCTCCTTCTCATTTATGCCTCTCAATTGTGAATCATTACCTTACTATATAGACTCATTTTATTTTATCAATGCTCACAAGTAGTTCCTTACTTTCTACTATAACTATTCATCTTCTTATAGTGCTTCCCTCTCTGTTATAGCTGTTTAGCCTCTTTCTTTCCAAACATCATTGCTAGATTCCAAATAGCAAGCATTAGCTTCTATTTTTACTTTTGTCTTTGATTTTATAGTATCTTCCCCTTTGCTTTGATATATGCCTATTTTCTAACATCAACATCATGGTGAAAGGCAAAGCTAAAGCTAAGGCACCATGAAGGATGATTGAAACATGACAAACTCAAGTAGCATTGGAACCATTACTATCCAAGCTACATATCCACAGTTACGAAAGCCAACAATGGAGACTCTAATCTAGGTGTAATAAGAAGAATAAATTGTGCCTCAACCTTTTATAACCTCACATTCCTAATCACAAAACGAAAAGCAAGTGGAGCTTACTAGTAGTTTGAAATTAAAATTAAGAGGCTATATAACTTCCATGGACACAGAAGAAAAAAATAGGTATTCTCAATTTATGAAAGGAAAATTCAAACATGTAAGTTTGTTCATAACCCTAATTTTCATCAATTGAATATTCATGATGAATTTAATGAAGTGATTAATAAAATTAGGTGGTGTTGCTATGTTAACATTAATTATCTAGCTGATATGGTTGAATTATCATAGGTTTTTATATGCATTTTAATGTGAATGCATCCCTATCTTGATGTTTGAATGCCTTAATTATGTTTATATGTAGATTTGGTCATAGGAAACAAGTTATGGCTAAAAGTTACAAATTTGTAGAGGTTTTGGAGCAAAATTAAAGCAAAGTCGAAGTTGCTAGAAAAACAGAATATTCGGTTGACTAATTCTCCTTGGTCGGTCGACAGATCTCTTTGGTAGGTCAATAAATGCCCTCTAATCGATAGACTGAACAAAGTAACAATGCAAAATAAAAAAGAACGAAATGACTTCTTTTTCTTGTTTTAACCTAAAGAGGCATTATAAAAGGGCAACAAAAGAATGCAGATTGGAGGGGAGAGTTTCATTTTTGTTAGCTTTAGCCATTGTGTTCCTTAGTTCTTAGGTTTTCTTCTTAGCTTCTTAGGATTTTTATATCTTTTTATATTATTTCTTTTACTGCACTTTAGATTTCTTATTTTAGTTCTTTAATACCTTCCGTTCTTCTTGTTTTTCTACCGTTTTTGTATTTTTATTGCTTTATTCTATATTTAGCTCAAGTTTTGTTTAAATTTTATTTGAATCTTTGATTTTCATTAATATAATAGTGTCTCCCTTTAATTTCCATCCCTTATTTATGTTATGTTGGTTTGTTTATTGTTCTTTTATTGTTTGTTTTGGTTAATTTCATTATGGTAGCTTAGTTTTGCTTAGGATGGAAGATATTGATGGGATTTTGAATGAACAATTATGAAAACTGATTAGGAATCAATTAGGTATTATGAATTAGGTCAAGGTTGAATTGGAATTCTAGTTAAATGATATGAATTAGGGATTAATGCATAAGATTGGCCATTCTAGGTATAATTTCTAGTTCAATGGCTAGATATAGGCTTATAATACGTAATCGTCCATAATAAATACCCTAAGTGGTACTAGGCTAGTTAAATTTATAGGTAAACTTAATCAATCTAGCCTTGGATTGTAATTCTTTAAGTTACACAATCTGAGCTTGTGAGATTGTGGCTTAGGCTAGTCGTTCCCTAGTGTGTTAATACTGCTATGTCACTAAATCTAGAGAGTTTACCCTAAGATGTCGCGCGTAGTTAAGGATATTTTCAGAGCTTGTTGGATTTATCTAAAATGGGAGGAACTTAGTACGCAAGAGCTTAATTGTATCTATAGGCTAGAATCTTAGACTAATCACAATATATATATTTTAATGATCAATTATAACTCATGAATCTCAGAAATATCTTCTGCCCAGTCTTTCGTATTTGTTATTCGTTTCTTTTGTTTTGCTTTGTATTTGTTATTTGCCTTTTCATTTAGTTTAAGTCCTTCGCATCCAGGGGTTGTTTTTGTTTTCTTTTTCTTTTAGTGACACCTTAAGAATAGCTTCTAAACACAACCAGTTCCTTGTAGAATCGACCCTGACTTATCCTGCTACAAAGTAAGTTAGTTAGGTATTTTATTAGTTAGTGATCCACAACAAACCCACGACTAGCATTCATTGAATTTCTGCGTGAATTTTACACTACTTTTAAGTTCAATAATGATGAAGAATTTGATTTATATACCAAGGACACAGTGTAGTATAAGTTAATATGAAATGAATTGCATCTTTAATAACTGAGTTCATACTGCCATAGGTTTTATTAAGAAAGAAGATGCAAAAAGTGAAAGATATGTGATTTGCTAATCAACATACTTATAATCCTAGTGCATCTAAGAGTTCTTGCTTTTGTAGTCTCATGTTTTTTTATAGTTAATGTTCATTTGCTTTTATTATTTTAGGATATAGAGATTGTGAAAGTACATTTTTTAAGATTGAATTCTATATTATATGATGTATGTAATAGAATATTCAAATTAACTTGAAGTTCTAGCTATTAAGCCAATTTAAGACTGTCTTTAACAAAGCAAAAAGATCCTTTGATCCTAGGTTCCTTTATCACGCACTTGGTAGTTAATCTTAGGTTGCTTAACTTTTTGGATATTGATATACATGTTTCCTATATGTTCTAGCGACATCTTGTTTACAAGGATGGGCCATATGAAGAAATGAAGAAATGGAAATTATAGCTTTGTTTGGCCGTGATCAACAACTTTACCATCTTTAAAAACTAATAGACACAGGTAAATTTCAAGCGATGTCACTATCACCAATACTAATTATTTTATGAACATTTCATCTTCATCTTCTAAACCTTAACCACTAGAACTTTAAGAGAAACTTGATAGGATGGAAATGCTAAACGAAAGAGTTAAAGATAATTTGGTAGCGTTATTGGAGGCATAGGACTTCACCATATCTCATCCTTCTACTTTCATAGTTGTGTCCATATACCCTCTTCTATAACAATTAAGGGAAGTGCTCATTATTTTTTTTTTTTACATATCCATTATTTTTCTTCTGCTTAATTATTCAAATATTGAGGAAAATATTTGGTTTAAGTGTGGAGGAGGGCTTAATTTGGTTAAGTTTTGTTCTTTTCTTATGCTTAAGATGATTTAACTAGATAATCTAAATAAAATTTATTTTGATCGGATTGAATTGTGTAAATGCCTTGAGATTTAATTGATTAAATATAAGAGTAATACACATCAAATAATTGACATCTTGAATGAACTTTGACAATTAAGTGATGAAGTATAGTATTAAGTTGATGTGAATTTACTTAACTTATGAGTATTTGAGTTTTAAAAGATTGAAATATTCATATCAATCTATGTTTTCTTTGATATATGGTAGTCTTCTATGTAAATATATCTCTAGAACTTGTTTTGATTCATTTCAAGACCATATTGATACATGTATGCATGAAAATGATAAAGGCTTTTTTGATTTAAACCTTGAGCTTAAATAGCCAACCTACTTTATTATTCCTTGTTATACTTTTGAGCCACACAAACTCTTTTTCATTGGATTGAAAATCACATTACAAGCCTATCACAACATTAAATATCCTTACCTAATCATAGATGTTACTAAGGTAGTTAAAATAAAGTTTCAAGTCCCATACTTATCTTTATTTGTTCTAATGATCATCTACATTGGTCATATTATTATTCCGTTATTTGCTCAATTTTGTATTCAATTATTTTAACAAATGAAAAATTATATAAAAAATAATGAAAAAAGAAGAGGATGAAAAAAAAAATCAATAAAAATCAAAGTTTACATTCTTCACAGGGAAGTAGTTGATCTAAATGCTTGTTCATATTCTTAAGTATGATGAGGATTATTACTCCCTACATGTGTTTAAGTGCTTTTCTCATGTTTATAGTCTTTAACCCTTCTTATCCATACCCGTAGCCCCATTACATCTTGAAATAAAGTTGTTTTAACTTGTGCATCTATATAATATAAGTGGTGGATATTTGGTGTCTAAGCAAGCATATGATAGAGTATTGTCTTTAGAAGAACTCAAGAAACATGCCATCTATTTAAACACACATGAGTGTAAAAAGTGATAATTATGAGAAAATTCACCAATGCTTTATGCATTCTTTAAAATGAGATTGTCTTAGTTTATTTATATTTATATTTCCTTATTAATTTGGTTACGATGTATAACGTTGCTTAAGTAGTTTAAATTTCAAGGTATACCCACTCTTTTACATCATGATAAATAGATTGATGGAAATTTCGAATGTTTTAATTTGAAAAATGATTGTGATCTGCTTGAAGACGAGCAAAACATAAGCAACAATCCTTCGATGATTCTAAATTCACTACTATAGAGCATACTGAGTTATGTAAGGCCCACAATAGTGGTGATATTATCATGGAGAGATCAATAGAACTAGATGTAGAGGTAGAGTTTGATATAGTTTGAGCCTTTTGAGTAGTAGGATGGGAGTTAATGTTGAGTTAAGATAGACCACACTACCTTAGATTGGTTCAGAATTCTAACTTGATCATTAAGTATAAAGAGGAGGCTAACATGATTGAGATTAGATATTTTATTTGATGTACCCTTATTATCATTACTCATAATTACTTATCATCGTTGTTTGAGGTATCCAATGAGGGTAGTGTATATAAGTAACAAAAGGACATATTTTATAAGGATTCAGTCACTTCTAGTCTCAATTTTTCCATTTAAATTGTTGGAAATGTTGTAGGATTAGGACAGTTAACCAATTTTAGATCCTTCCTAACCTACTAGCTTAGCGTGAGAGATAGGATCATAGTAGCTATTCTAAGCATTAACGTCCTCCTAAGAGTAAGTGGCTTAAATAAGGCCCGGTTTTAGGACACATATATCTATGATAGGATGATTTATGAACTAAGGATCTTGATTAGCATTCCACTAACAGGGTTCCTCTTTCCACATATACACAATGTTGTTTGGACTCAGAATTCTAACAAAAACTTTGCTTGCCTTTCCTATTGACTAAGATTTTTCAGGAACTTGGAGTAAGCTTTGAGGGAGAGGTCTTAGTCCACCCACTTGATGCTTCCATATTTCATATGCCATACTTAAGTAGTCAAAGTATAGAGTTTTAGGATGATGATGCATCCTTTAGGTGGATCTATTGAGTGCCAATGAGTGACTCGAGCACTATACGGCCTCAAGACATTCCCCTAAGAAGGATGATAGCAAGCAGGAGACTTCCACTGAGACGCGTACTGCACCCATACTTCCTAGCCCATAAACTCTACCTGCAGCTATCCCTTCTACTTTCACATCCTCTGAGCCATCTAAGAGTACCCTATTTGAGATCCTTATAAGGATGGAGAGTTAGATAGATCATAAGTAGAGACATATATGGGACCATATGAGATCTAAAGATTTAAGGCCTAATAGTTAGGAGACTTGTGATTGTACATTGTATCTTTGCTCATTTATGGTATATTTTGTATTTTTGCTTTAAATATCCTACGCTTAGTTCTTATCTTAATGATATTCAAGTTATTATTTTTTTTCCTTATGCAATTCTGTGTTTTTTTAATCGTTTTTCAATTAGCTATAAATACTCTCCCACAAACTCAAAAGGATAAAATTTGGCTTAATCAATTGAGGGGAGTATTCTTATTCTTAACTCTCTCATATCAGGCTTATTTTAATTTTTCAACATTGAAGATAATGTTCATCTTGAGTGTGGGGGGAGGTAATTAAGAACTAATTCTTCTTACACTTGATATTGTTATAAATCTAATGGTAATTTATTTAATGTTTCATGAATTTTTTTTCAAAATAGTTTCTTAAAAGTTAAATAAGATGTGTGAATTTAGCTGATGTAACTAATATGGTTGGAATTGATTAATTGATGATTGGTGGTGAATTTTTTTAGTTTTAGAATGAATTATGTATATGAAAGTACAATTTATACTTAACTATTAGTGTAAATTTGAATAAGGTGTTCAATTTAATTAATTTAAGGTAAATTGAATTATTTTTAATACTTGAAAAAAGTAAAAAAAAAAGTGAAATATGGTGAGATAAATATAAAATACAGTTGCTAGAACAAGATGGAGTGTAAAACACACTAATCCAAAGTTAAAATAAAAATGAATACATTAAGGCATAATGGAGTATAAAACGCACATGTTGTTGAATTATCTTAGGAGGATTTGTATGACTTTTTATTTGAGATTCTTAATGTTTAACGTTATCTATAAAGATTGAATTCATTACATATTTTGACCAAAGATGCATACTAATAATCAAAACTGAATTATGATGTACTAACAATATTAATTACATTGATTTTGATTGAAGTATTATGTTTGACATTTGGACATCCATAAGAAAATGTTGATTGAGTATCTAAATAAGTTGCTTGAGGAAAAATAGTAGTTCAAGTGTAAGAATATTGATAAAGGTGTATTTTATATGATTTTAGAGTATTAATTGACATGTTTTCACCCTTATTTTCATATTAAATTGTCCAATTTATGTGTATTATTACTTGAAATACAAGTTCATACCAAAGGAGTTGAGTTTTATGAAAAAAAGGAAAAAAATGTGGATGTTTTTCTTGAAGATCAACGCTGGTTTTTGACAACACCATTGAGGTCTTATTTATACCACTATTATAGTTAACTCAGGAGAAAAACATAACCCTTTAATGACACCATTGTAGAGGAAGCAACCACTGTTGAAGACTATTACACAGACATAAGAATAACACAAGTGATGAATGGTACCCTTGATGATGAGGTGTGTTATAGTATGGATTTCAACGGAAAATTAGACTGATAACTCCCTAAACTACTCTAAAGCAGACAAGACATATTTAAACACTTTTTAGAGAGTTTTTTAGAGATTTTTGGTAGAATTTTAGTAGACTTTCAAGTTAGTATTCCTTAGAGTTTTAGGTTTTCTTTGTATTTTTTCTTTCAATTTATTGTAATAGGTATTCAAGTTCATCTTTGAAGGTTCCAAGGAGTGGATCAACGTGGTTATAGATTGGATTATAGTTAGAAAATCATTCCAATGTATTCTAATTCTTTCATTTCCTTTGTATTCATAACTTTTTGTGTTTTGATTAATAAATATGTTTTTCATGCTTAATTCATTATTTTTATTAATTAATATGTGTGGCTAAAATTATTTAATAGCTAAGGAAAGGATAGTAGATGATTTAATTAAGTTATAATCTTTGAATTGTAAGTTAATCTTTATTTACATGTTGCTTAATCATCTGCTTTAAACTGGTCATCTGGAATAGATCTTTAGATAATTAAGGATCTGATAAATCTACTCCAGTTATTAGAAAAATCAATAAACAATGTAGTTTAAATCAGTGAATAACCAAATATTAGTTAACTGTAAAGGTCTCAATTCTAAAAAGGAATTTTATGATTGAATTTCTTAAACTTTAAGCCTTTTACATAAGTTTTTTGAATGACTAAACATCATAATAGCAATAATAGAAATAATGCATTGTCTTAATAATAACTATCTTGATTTCATGAAGATACCCTAGATTAATCCACACATTCATCATTAAACTCAATTAATTTATTGAAATTTGAATCCTTATTTATACATTTGGATTAGTAGACCTTAATTTCAATTTACAATTTTTTACATGAATTGAAGAGTTAGTTTAGTTTAATTTAGTTAATAAGTCAATTTAGATTTCTCTAGATAATTACACATTAATTGACTTAGTAGTTATAGTAGATCCTTACGAGAATAATATCTAAATTGTTGATAGGTATACTTGCCTTAGGTTGGTCTTAGGAGGAATTTTCTAAAAAATGATTAGTATAGGAAGACTATAACATTATCATTGAAAAACCCTCAATAAATTCCCTTGTAGTTTCCAACCAATCCTAGAAAATTTCTAACCTTAGTTACGCTTTTTGGTAGCTCCCATACATTATTACCTTTACATTTGTAGGATCTGACATTACACTCTCTTGAGATACTACATGCCCCAAAAGAAATACCCGTTTGACCTAGAATTAACACTTACTTAGCTTGACATACAACTAGTTTTTCTTCAAAATTTCTAATAAAACACTCAAGTAATATTCATTCTCCCTACTTCTTAAATATACCAAAATATCATTTATAAACTTAATCATAAGCTGATTCAAATAATCTTAAAATATTCTATTCATCAATGCCATTAATGTTGTTAATGCATTTGTTAACCCAAATGGTTTCACTAAAATCTCATCCCTCTTTACTATTTGTAGCTACTGATACGTTGATCTCAAATTGATCTTTGAAAAGATCGTAGCACTCCTCAATTGATGCAACAAGTAATTAATGCTCAACAATGTATACTTATTCTTTATTGTTAAACTATTTAACTACTGGTAAATGCGAATTCTTATATACTGTCCTTGTTGTTCATAAACAAAAATAAAGCCCTCATAGTAAAGTAATTGGTTTAGTGAACCATTTTTCTAACAACACCTATAGTTGTTTTTTTAATTCCTAGAATTTTATAGAGGTCATTTTTTAGGGTGTAATAGAAATTAAAGCAACCAAGGTAGTGCCTTAATAGTGAAATCCACCTCTTGCTAACACGGAAAACTCAACAAATCATCAAGAAACACCTAAAAAGGACATCTCTCTATAAGAATCTCTTTTAAATTAGAACTAGTCTCCTAAATATACCTTGTACTACTTTAGAATTAACTGTTTTGCTACTTCTGTTGAAATAATACAAGTCAGTAACACTATATATTCCTTTATAAACACTACAATTAGGTTACCCAAAGATTTAATTACAACTTCCTTGGTGTAACAATCTACCATTACCCTATGTTGTGTTAACTAGTCCATCTCCAATATTACATCAAATTCTCTCAAATCCATCATAATGAGATTTATAGACAACTTCATCTCCTTATTCATCACCATATTTGATCTCCTTCCATTTCTTACTATCATAATATCAATTACAAAAAAATCAACCCTTAAATCATACCTTAGGAGAATAATATCTCTTGAAACTTAAGATGAAAATTTTTGATGTAATGTATGAACGTATAGAATCTAGATCCAAAGGAACATAAATTGTGATATCAAAAAAAGAAATCATGCTCAATATTATTCCATTGGTTGTTAGTGCCTCCTATCTAATCATATGTAAACTCTTACCTAAGTCTGATCTTGAGTGGTCTATGCTCCACTGGTGCGTGAACTACTCCCACATCCTCATTATTGATACCTCTGTTAGCCTTTATACCATTATCCCTTACAATGCTCTAAGTTTTTGTCACACCTATCGATCGGTTATCAAAGCCCCTTAATAAATTACAACAATTTTTTGAAAATGTCCTTAGCCCTCGCAAGCATAACAAACCTTTACTATCTCCCTTTGGTTTATTAAAATTAGATTCCCTAAAAATGATATCACTTTGCTGAGGACCTTGTTTCGATCTAATTATACTATAATTCTTTTACCAATCCAATCCTTGACCAACCAAATGCAAGCGCACTTTGTCAATAAATAGTATAAAACGGCAAGAAATTGAGTATTGTCTCCATAGGAATTTGAGCTTAATACTAAGTTAATTAATGTTTAATTATCTAGATAGCTCTAAATTGATTGATTAAAAGAAATAAAAGACAATAAAAATAAATAAACAACTTTTAATTTAAACATAAGCCAATGAATTAAGACTCTAATAATTGATAATTTAACTAGGGCTTCATATTTTAATGGGTTGAAAAATAAGAAATAAATTGTTGGATAGATTTAAGGCATTCATCACTGAAACAATATATAACCATTAGTCATGAAAACACCTTTTTTCTTTTAAACTCAGTTCATCTATTTGATATAATAAACAAATTGGAATAAAAGACATGAATTATAAGACATTTAAACCTAAGTTTGTTAGATCTAAAAACCCTTACAAAAGACTTTAAAGTCAATTAGTACCTAAATTCAATTATGTCACCTGATTAGATTAAGTACTTTAATTAGGCAAAAATCCTTCAATCATAAGAAACCTATTTAATCCTAACCCTAGGTAAACAAATTAAGGACACATATTCAACAATAGAAGTGAGAATATAACAAGAAAACACAAATCTATTGTTGAAAACAAAAGTCAATACAAAATAAGAAAGAAGATAAAGGAATACAACCAAAATTCATCTTTTTTATTGGAATCCCACTATTCAATCCACCTTGACTACTCTCGAGGGTTCTAATCCACTTGCCCAATGTGAAGAAATAAAAAAATAAAACAAAACCTAAATTAAAACCTAACTAAGAATGAAAAACGTTATTTCATAATCTAACATGGTATCTCTTCTCCCAATCTTCAAATCTACCTCTTTTCTGCATTTTGAAGCCATTTATAATGTTTTGAGTGGCTACTAGGGTTTAGGAGACATTAATTTGTGATTTGCCAACCCTTCAAAAAATACCATAAAACGATGACTTTTACTTATTCCATTTAAGTCCTAGAAATTGATAGCTTTTGTCGCTCTTCGCATTTTCTACTTTAACTACTTCTATAAACCTCCAATGGCCATCACGTTTGGTATGTAGATTCTTCACATGATGTTCTTGCACATCATAAAATTTTAGAATAATCTAAGATCTAAAAGCATACTTAATGCATCGCTAAAATCATCTATACCAAAACTGGTGCTTGTTTAATCTTCTCTTGCTCTTCTCTTGATGCATTCTTCATGGATTGTCATATGGCCTTGAAATTTGGTATGGAACTTCATAACATGATGATCTAAGTCCTCAAATTGATTCCACACCTCTTATAATTCCACAGGTCCTCAAAATAATCACGAAATTGCTTCCATTTGATTCTTTTCAATTCAATTAAGTTCAAATATCTTTGAACTTGCAGTCAAAAGAACTCATAAATAGGAAAATTTGATAGATATTTAGGATGACCAATTAAAAAAAAGTAACCAACTGCTCTCTTAACCAATTTAATCTATAAAACTAAATATTTAATTTTTAACATATTTTATAATTTTTATTTTTATGGTTAGAAATTTATGTATTTTAAAAATATTTTATAATTTAAATAAAAATTTAAATTTAAATTAATCTTGAAAAATAAATAAATAATATTTTTCATAATAATTATTAATTATATATTAGATAATTAAATGTTATTTATTTCACTAACAATAAAATTAATTTATGATAAAATGAAAGATTTAAAACATCAAATTTTATGAAAATTTAGTTTAATGTTGAATGTTAAAAAAATTTAGCATAACATATTCAACATAATTGGGCATAAGCTTCATTAAAAGATTGCAAAGATTTAATATTTTATTCTTATAAAGATTTTATGATTGCCTATAAATTTTCTAGGCTTAAAGGTATTGATTTATTTAGTGTTATGCATTTCAAATATATTATGAATGTGCTTTAAAACGTGTAAAGGGAGTTAAGCAACAACAAGAACTATATGGGCGTGTGTTACAATATCATATTGAGGACATCAAATTTGCAATAATAAGAACTTTTTAGTATAGTTAAATTTAGAATTGTCAAAGCTCAATTAAAAAGAAAAACTTCCTGCAACCCTCATATTTAAAAGTGTTCCACTCATATATTTAGACAAACCAGATTATTAGAAAAGCAATAGATAATAGATGGCAGTAAGTAATAAAGAAAATGCATAAGAATTACAATAAAAATTGGCAGCCTTTATATTAACTATTTTCATAAAGAATACAAAGGATACAATGCTCTTAACTCTCTCAATATGTTGGGAACAATGGCCAAATGAGTTGTTTATAGGCATTACATACGTGGAAAGCAAGTTACAGAAAATTAGCAATCAAGATTCTATCACATCTTAACTTTTAAGATAACATCTTAGCCTATTAGGATCGTGCTTATGTTACTAATGAATGAAATCACCCTCTAATTAGGATTCAATTTAATGGTTAGTTACATATTTTAACTAACTAGATAAAGACCATTGCCAAATATAAATATGTCCTTATCCGAACATCCCTCATGTTTATCTCATATTCCTTTTCTCTTATATGAAAATAACAACCTTGTCTCGTATGATCTTCAAGCTTATTTGTCACATCACCCATAAACTCCACCAAGATTTTCATTAAAGGATATCTAAGTATTGAGCCTATTCGCATATAAGTCTACTAATGGATGCCCATGGTTAAGTTTGTTAGCCATGGTCTAGTCATCTGAGCATTAACTTGTCATTAGTCTTACTAAGAATGTTTGTGACAAGTCTAACTCAGCTAAGTATAATCAATCAACCTGCCACAATCTAAAAAGCTATAAAAACTCAAATTACGTTCGATCTAACCTAGTTAAGTTACATTGGTCCATTTTAGCATGCCTTTCTTATGCCTTGATCTAACTAACCTTTGGTATAAAGTGTACCTCTAACTAGCTAACAATGCTTTCATGTGTTAAGGGACTAATAAACCAATGCTACCAGATGAATCTAACATCCTTGTTGGAACGATAGGTGGTTACATACTCTTTAAATTGGTACAAGGTCATATCCTTCTCCCACGTAAATTTTGAAATAGGCTTTCCATTCCACTGAATTAAGAACTTTGTACTTTGATTCTTATTGTGATACCCATTATTCGATGATACAAGATGTTTTTAACTTGATCTTCAAATTGTTTCCTTACAACTGATGAAGCTCTGTTCACTTGACTACAATTAAGATATTATGCATCCTTAAAGCAAGGTTTGGGAAATCAAATGGACAATTAATTGTACTACTGAGTTGATTTGGTATCACTATTTTTAATTTAAATAATTAAATAAATTCACATGCAATTCTAATTCAAATCCAAATCAACCTGACGGTAGTGTACTAGTCGCAAGTAATAAAGTGGAGCACATTTAAGACTTCAGAATGTCGAATTCACAGAGAACTGATTATATGAACTACTAAGGCAATTGGATTACAATTATCTAAGGAAACCAAGGCTTAGAAATAAAGGGGTTAGATTGGACTCAAGACAAACTAAAAATACCTAAATTAAACCTAAATATTTTCCTAGAAATGTTATGGATCTCTAATTGAAGTAAGATTATGAAATTGATTAATAAGCTAAGGATTAGGCCTTAAAGAACTTATGTGAGTTATGGATTGGAATGCTTAATCTAGTGCCTTCACTAACTCAAAACATAGCTATGGTTAAGTCTATGTCTTTTCTCTAACCACCCTGAATTGATCTGTGGTTATTTCATTAATTAATAGGCATTAGGCTTAAATTTCAAGAAGTTCTAATCCTAAATTCCATTCAAGATTAGAGCCCTCTGATTGCTGGTTGGATACATATAAAATTAACTCAAATTAATCTATCTTTTATCGCACAATTTAACAATTAACTCAAGACCAACTCTTCGGCAAGTGTACCGGTTGAATCAAGTAGTAAAGTGGAGTATAATTAAGATCCGAGTATTGATCCTACTAGGAAGTTTATATGATGTAAGTGCTAGGTCAATCGGATTACAATTATCTAGAGAACACTAAGCTTTTATGATTTAAGAAAATAAATAACTAAAAGCTAATATAAAAAGCCTAGAAAAATTCCAATCAATTGTAAAAGAGCTATATATTGCTTTTCCTAAATTATTTAATTTAGCTTTAATGGTTGATGATTTAATTGATGGATCAGTGATGCTTAATCTAGGGTCTTCACAAAATCAAGACAGTGCTATGGTTAAGACATTGACTTATCTCTATTGATCCTATCCTGAAATTTGGTTATGCTTCAAACTTAGGTAATAGGGTTAAGGCTTAGAAAGTCTAGTCATCAATTATCTTAATATAAGACTAACACCCTCATGATTAACCAAGTCTTTAGTTATTTCACTGATTTAAATCACGTTACTTACTGATTTTTCTAATAACCCAAGTAGAGATTGACGGATCCTAGAGTATCTGATGACAATATCCTAAGTGATCAGTTCAGGATAAGCTTTAAGCATTTAATAAACAAAGATTAATTCACTAATCATGCATTAAAATTAATTACCACAATAAATCATCCATAAACACATTTAACAACTCAACTAAACTGAACATTAACATTAAGAATAGAAATTAATCAAAGCATATAAAAACATTATCTTTAGCAACAATACTTTAATTAATTAAACATAATAACAATAATATACGAAATTAAGACTTTAGAATGAACCAAATCACATCCTTAGATGATTATCTAATTCTGAATAACGTGATTATAGCTATTGAAACTTCAAATAATCTAAAAATCTCAAATTAAAAAAGATTGAAATGAAAAACAAACCTAAAAACTACTTTAATATGAAAAACTACTAAAACAAAGGTGTTTAACTCCTAATGCTTAAAATGTTTAGAGAGGCCCTCTATTTATAGGAATAGAGCAACTGCAAGTAGAGGAAGAAGACAAGCTGTAATTATTGAAGAATCTGCTGAAACATCATCTCTGAGCGGTCGGCACTGAATTGTAATGGCTCGTTGAAGGATGAATAACCTGCCGTTAGTTGTCTATTTTTGACTTCTTAAACAGTGGTCTGTGGATCCATCAATAGTGGGCTGCTAAGCCACCATTGATGGTCCAGACTTAGATGATTTTGCTTCCTTTTTACACATTTCTTCAATTATTCACATCAATCTACAAATTAAACAT
>JAOXYD010090847.1:0-12019 GCA_028565735.1 Pinacopodium congolense
AATAATTCAAACAACAAATCCTAAAAATATTTTAGCTACACATAATAATAAAAATAAGTTCAATCAAGTCTATATTCTTGAAAATGCAAAACATAAAAAATTAATTGAACAAAATAAAATAAATTTAAAAAGAAAATATAAAACTTAATGAACTCTTGAAGTTTTTATGCTTGTGTAGTGTGGTTGCTCCACTTCTTCACCAAAATCTACCTTTGGTATGGCCTTGTGCTCGCTACCTCCTCCTTGTGACTGCGCCTCCCTCTTGTTCTATCCACTACCTCCTCTTTTTTTTCTTTTCTCCAACTCTACTATTCTCCTCCCATTTGTCTCCTTCTATTTTAATTTTCTGTAGCTAGGTCTTGAGGGCTGCTGGGGTCTGGAGGAGGGGATCTGGCGGGCTGCTTGGGTGCTAAATTGGCGCTTGGGCGTAGGAGCTGGTGCATGGGGCCTGGATTAGTGGGGCAAGAAGGCTGGAACGCAGGTCTGCAACAGGACGAAGGGCTGCTGGGTTGGGCGGTTCGCGGGTCAACCACGCGAGCTTGGGCGCGCAGGGGCGCTGGGATAGACACAGGAGCGCGGCCCATGCGAGGGAAGCAGGCATCTCTGGCTACTGGCGCTGGGCAGGACTGGCGAACTAGGCTGCTGGCTTAGAACTGCGCAGGACTGCTAAGCGGGTTAGGTGTGGTAGGAGCTCTCTCCAGGCAGGCTGGGTTGCAGTCTTCCATGCTCCTTTTTTTAACTTTAATTTTTTAAATTTAATTTACCCTACACAATAAATAAATACACCAATAAAATTTAATTCTAACCCATCATTAATAATTAAATAATAAAACACAACCAAAATAAATAAATAAATAAAAATACTTAAATAATCAACTTACTCCAAATTGATACTAAAAATAAACAAAAAAAGTAATTAAAATTATACTAAACAAAAAAACACAAAATAAATCTTAAAACACAATAATATCAACCTATTATGCAAGAAATACGTACAAAATACTTAGAAAAATACATACTAAAACACAATTATCAGTAGGGTAATTACGTAAATTTTATTATTTGGTAATCTTTGAAAAACCTACCAATGATCCATTAAGGAGATCTAAACATGATTTAAATTTTATCATTTAAATTAAAATGTCATCCAACATCCAACATAAAATATAAAAGATACTATCATAAAATGAAGAACTTAATAAGGAGAAGTCAATACCATAAAATTTATTAAATATCCTGTACAAAATCAAGGATACAAAAGATATCTAATATTAAGCATCTAAAGATACAAGAATATAAGATATACATATTAAATCTAAGTACTCTAAAATCACTAAATTCACTCCCCTAAAATAACATCCAAAAATCATATTCACGTATAATTTTAGATGATTTATAATTTTCTTGTAATCATGGAAAATAAATCGATCTTTTTTATTAATGCATCATATAGGTTATCAATTTTCTTTAATCCACTTGTTAACAATCAAGTAATAAAGGCATAAAAGAGATTTAAACATTATTAGTAACATTTAAGTATCATCGTCCTTCCCATATATATGAAAAGAAAACTCTCTTCTAAAATCTCTGATGAAACTAAGTACATACTTCATTTTATCCTCCTCCTTTGGTTTAATAATGTACTAACTCAATTATCTTATGATAGAGATACCACTTTCCACTTGTTATCGAAGCTTTTGCTATAACTTGTTTGATACCATTTATTAGGTACTAGGGAGATACTCTTGTTATTTACTTACTTGATACCCTCTTAATGTTTTACTAGAATCACATCATTCTAGGTATCCATATTAATTTAGGTCCATGGGGGTTAATTGGTTTCCTTTCATTCCAAACTCTTGACATAATGTTTAACCTTCTTTGTTATCATTAAAAAAAACTTTCAACATGTCCATAATATCCAAAAAAGTGACAAATCATAGTTGTATGATGAAGAGTCCTATATTTTTGACTATATGCATTCTTAGATCTTATGTCGTTATAAGTCCTCATGTGGTAATAAGGCCTAGGTGGGAGAAAGTGGGTCCTAGCATGAGTATTATGAACTTGATGAGAAGTATTTCTAGATTTTATGTGAATGAAACTTCTCAAATGATAAACATATGGCCTTGATGTATTTGAGATGTTCTTCTATAATTACATTCATGTATATATTGAGTTTGAGAATAAATCATGCCATTATGTCAAAAATGAGGCATAAATGTATAAAAGTGATGTTGTGTCATGCATGAAAATTATGCCTATTCTTACTTGGGAGATTTTGAGCTATAACCTTAGATTTTGAACCATATGTAAATGCATGATGTTTTTTTTAAGATTGGGACCTAGAAGATGAGGCAATTTGTTCATATAATGATCTAGTTATATTTTTGTCTTCAAAGCTCTTTCCCTTAACAAAAGTAGTTCTAGCATTTGATGATTCACTACCATATGCATATCCTAAGCCATATCTATCATTTGAAGCCTTTTGAACACCTAGTATGCATTCTAACTTTTCTTTACCTTTAGTGAATTTTGACAAGGAATAATTAGGGGTTTCTATCTTATTTTTTAATAAATTATTCTATTCAACCAATTTTTTCTCATTACCCTTGTCTTCATTTTTAGATTTTATAATGTCATGCAATTCATTTTTCAACTTCTCATTTTCTAATTTTCATGAATTCAAAGGTTTCAACATTTCCTTCTACCTAGAGGATAACTATTCTTCTGTAAAATCATGGCTCCTAAACATTTAACTAATTCATTATAAGTTAACTTATCAACATAATCATCATCATAATTTGAATAAGAAGGTACCTTATCATCATTATTACAAAAATTTAAGCCAAAAGGTACTCATCATCATTATCTACGAAGCATATATGAGTGAATTTTTCTACCAAATGCTCACTCTCCTCTTCTTCAATTTGGTTGGTGCCTCTCTAAGTAATCTCTAATAAGCATATTCATATATAAAAACTCTATTAAATTCATCCCTATTCAATGCATAAAATGTTAGAAACTCTATTAAATTCATCCCTGTTCAATGCACAAAATAAAATTTGTACAACTTTAATATTAAGTGCAATAAGCCTATCTTCCCTTTCATTCTACTCACTTCCATCTTTTAATACTTTAATCTCTACATTATCTATAACTATTGTTCTATTTGGAATATGAGGGTCATTCTCTTTAATTTCCTAAAAATAAACTCCCATAGACAAAAGGAAGTATTTCATCCTAATTTTCCAATATCCTTATCTTCTACCTTTAAAAAGGGGGTATGATTATATTTTCGCTGTCAAAAAGTGTCATTATAACCTTCTACTCACTATTTCATTGAAAATATAAAGGTGTGAGTCCTAACTATGATATTGCTTAGTAACCTTGTATGGAACCTAAGAGGGCGGTGAATTAAGTGACTACAAATTTGTATTAGTTTCTTCACACAATTGAAATTTTTCATATTAATGTAATACGAAATATGAATAATATATTGAATTGGTATAGCTATATAACTTAATTTGAAACAAGCTTATGAAATAACAAGACAAGAGAAGAGAAACGCAAACTGATTTATCGTAGTTTGTCATACAACCCACACCTACTTCCACTCTCCAACTATTTAAAGGAAATTTTACTATATAAAACATATATCTATCTTCTTCTTAGGTGAAAATCAACCCTTATAATTTCAATTTAATAAGCCTAACACCTAAAATACACTTAGAAAGATCTCTCTTTATCTATCAAAGTGTTTAGAAAGGGACTTTCCACACTTTCAAGATGAACGCACTTAAATCTCTTTAAGGATCGCCCTAAAACCAACACAAATTGATTGGAATGTTTTTTATTCACTGCAACTCAATGGGATGCATGACGTAACTACAAGACACCTATTTATAGGTAAAAATCTTTCTTCTAGTTATTTGTTACCATTGGTTTGCATTAAAATTCATATAACAAAAAATTTCTCATTGAAAAAAGTTGTTAGAACCTAAAATTTTGTGTAGTCAAACCTACTAGTCAATCAATTATGCTAGAAACAATGTTCATTAGTTGACCCATCAATATTGCTAGTCAACTAGTATTTGTAGAGATCAAAAATTAATTGACTACTAATCCTACCAATAGTTAACAAATCTCTCCAAGAATTGGATTTTAAGATTTTAACACTTTCTAACACAAGCAAACTTCCCTAAAATATATCCAAAAACTTCTTTTTAGCATATCTTAAGTCACACATACTTAAACAAGTTCCCTAAAAGAGTTTAATGAATCAAGAGGATTCTTTAAAAACTTACTTAGAACATATTCCTCTTGATTATAAATCTTATATGTAGAAACTATAAATATTGTATATGCATGAGTTGAGCTCATAAACACCTTAAGAAAACCAAGATAAGACTTATGATAAAAATTACAAAGAAAAATTATTCAAAATCTCTTTCTTGTTTTTATGCCATACTTTAATCTTCAAATATCATCTTATTATCTTCAAGGCTATAACTTTGGCTCCAATTTCAATTGATTCAATGATTTCACCTTCTTATGGAATCTCCCTTAGTTCAACAGAAAATATGAGTGTAATGTAGATTTATATAAGACTATAATAAAATGTAATGTAAATTTTCCACTCTTTAAAGCTATTAAACAAGTACCTTACTGCACTAAATTTTAGAAATAATTTGTGTACTTTGGTGCCCAATTTTTCTTAATTCCTAATTGATTGATGAATAAGAAGGTATTTGAATTACTTAGTGCTTGCACTAACAAAAATGGAACTATTTGTTTTTATGTCTCGCCCCAAATTATGAAGAAAATGTGTTTGTGATAATCGAGAAGAACCTCCCAAAAAATTATTAGGATCCAAGTATTTTTTACATTCCTTATAAGACAAGTGACATTAGAATTGTAAAGGAAATGTTAAATTTAAGAACATCTATTAATTTCATACCATACTCTTTATATAGTTCTCTAAATCTTGAACCCTTTAAAGAAACTTATGTAGTATTTTCTTATCTTATAACTCAAACATTTATGCTAAGAGGTTAGTTAAAGATTTTTTTGTTTAAGTTAATAGTAGATTAATTTTTCTTATTCATTTTTATGTTCTTAACATAGATAAAATTGATCAAACAGCCTCCATTTTGTTTAGGAAACCATTCTTGATTTAGAGTAGTATATAAAGAGTATGTTATATTCAAAATGTAACACTTATCATCGAGTTTGATAGGGATGTTGCTCAATTTAATAGTTATGATGTTATAAAAAATCCTAATGTTGATTATCCTATTTATTCAAGTGATATGATTGATTCCCTAGCACAAGATATCTTTAATATTGATGGAAAAGATGAACTTAAGGTCACCATTCATGAAAAGCTAAAAAAGGTAATAAGATAAATTTGTGTTTTTATTTTAAACAGACAATGACAACATTGAATGAATCCACAGAGTTAAAATTAGTAGGTATGTGTCTTATATCAAACCTTAATTACCTAATGAAAAACTCAAATTTTTTGTTTTGTAGGGGCTTGTGCTAGAGTTAAAACCATTATTAGAGCCTGACTAGTAAACGAAGGCATTAAGTCTAGCCAACAATATGAAAAAAAGTCACTTCTTAGGAGGTAACCCAAGTTTTCAATTTCATTTAGACAATTTTGTCGAGTCAATTGCAATTTTAATCCATGTGTCATTGCTTTTACTTTTCTTTACTTAAGGTTATGTCCTATGTTTAATTTTTGTTAGTTATAGTCACGATGCACCATAAGAAGAAGATAAGAAATAGGGGATGATAAAGATATAATTTATAGTGTTCCTATGCATGATTTATTGTGTTTTTAACCCTATTTTTATATTAAATTGCAATTTATGCGTGTTATTAATTATTTTATAGGTTCATGTCAAGGAAATGAGATTTGTGCAAAAATGATCAAGTGTGGTGAACTTTTTAGAAGAACAACATATGTCCTTAATGTCATTGTTGTTATCATCTTTCAATCATTATTAATGTCACTATAGGAGAACAACGTAAGTGATAAACGACACTATTGATCCTTGATTCCAAAGGGCTATAAAGTCTCCATAGGTGTTATTTAGTAAAGAATCAAGGTGCAAGTTGAAGAATTCACACACAAGTCCCCTTTTAACCTATATAGGACATATGTAAGCATATATCGGAAGCTGTGTAGCAAAGAATTATTAGACTCTTTACCTAACTCTGTTGATACTTTTCTAATTGTCATGTTAGCTTTAGGTTTTACATAGGTTTTAGTTTCAATCAATTCTACTAGACATACAAACTAGCTTTTAAGGACTTAAGGAGATGGAGCACGTGATTTAAAGTTCGAAACTAATTAGGAGAGTGTTTTGGTTTTTTCTAAACTTTTAATATCTATTTTCATTTTAATTAATAGGCATGCATTTTACGTTTTAATTAATAGAAATGTGTTTGATGTTTCATACTTTAAGTTCATTGATTAATATGTGTAACTAAATTGTTTATTAGCTAAGGACAAGTTAGAAGATGTTTTAATTGACTTATTTTGCATTATTTATATGCCAATCTTTATTTATTCGAATTCTTAATGCTTTGCTTTAAGCTAGCACCTTAGAATAGAGTCATAAATAACTAATGGTCCGAGAAATCTATCTTGAGTATTGGAAAAAATCAATAAACAACATAGTTTAAATTAGTGAATGACCAATTATTTTTATTTATGAGGGTTTCAATTCTAAAATAAGGAGTTTTGGAATTAAACTTCTTTATCTTTATGCATATTACCTAAGTCTATTGAATAACCAAACGACAAGATAAGATCAATAAAGATAGGTCATAAACTTAGCCATAATTATGTCCTAATTTTGTAAAGATACCCTACATTGGATAATATAATTGTTTTTAACTCAATTGAATCATCGAAACCCGAAACCCTTAGCTATACATTTACTTGGTAATTATAAGTTGCATTTTGATTTCTTTTACACTAATTGAAAGTGATTTAGTTAGTTTAGTAGTTTTTAAGTTAATCAATAAAATAATCTAAGTTCTCTAGACAATTGTAATCTAAGTGACTTAGTATTTGTAGGTAAATCCTTATGGTATGATAGCTTGGACATATTACTTACCAACAAGTATACTTGCCTTTAATTGGTCTTAAGTTAAGATTAGATTAAAACAAGTACAGTAGGAAAGACTACAATAAGTTTTTGACATCATTACCAAGGATTTACACTAGTGATACTAGGAATAAATTAGTGTCAAATTGTTTGGAAGTTGTTTTATGTTTTTATTTTTTTTATTTCTATTGATTATTTCAAACATTTTTATTTATTTATATTTTTATTAATTTTTCCTTAATTTTTTCTTTGATTATTTCTTTATTTTCTTTCCTTAGTTTTTTATTTTCTTTAGTTATTTTCTTAGCTTTGCATACATACTCAAGTCTAAAAACTAAGGAACTTAATTTTGATCCAAAGCTTGTAGACGTGGAAAAGACACTTCAAGTAGGCATATCTGACAAAGAAGAGATAATGACAATCATTGAAGATCATATAAAGATAGAAACAAGATTTATAGAAACAGAATAATAAGAACACATAGTTACATAACCTCAAACAAATGTAGATAACTTAGTATGATGGACTTAGTTATGGAAAAAGTTGTAAACGTTTAGTTAGCATAATTAGACCTAGGTTTAACTAAAATAATTTTTAGATCCCTCATGGGATTATTTCTATGGTTAGTGCCTCACAATTTTGGAGGCTTAACCTTAAGGGGCCTAAATACCCATTTAAAGGCATTCTTAGATATCTATGACCTGTTTAGACACAATTGGATTTTGGAGAATATTTTCAAGATTAGGCTATTCTGAGAAACAAAACTAGAGCCTAGTTATCTACCCTTCAACCTAGTTCTATCTCTACTTAGGATGAACTAGTGAAGCTCTTCTTACTTAAATCCTTCCCACCAATCAAGATATTTAAAATGAAAATCAAGATTATCTTATTTATGCAATTTGAAAATGGGAGTCTAAAAGAAGCTTGGGAGAGGATTAGGGAGATGATTTATAAGTGTCTTAGTTATAGATTTAGTACATGGCAGCAAGTAGATATCTTGCATAATAGAGTCACACCCTCTACTTGTAGTATAATAAATGCTACTACTGGGCATAGTTTGATAAGGAAAGCCACAGATCAAGTGTACAATCTGATTGAGGAGATGGCAACAAACAATTTTCAGTATCAATCAAAGTATATCCCCAGGCAACCATAAGGAGCCTATGCAATTAAAATGCAATAACTTTATTATATAAATGAACGTGCTTAACAAGAAATTGGACCTAAATAAATGTGCTTTAACAAGAAATTGGATAGTTTAATGGGTAGAGTTAGTATTATTGTGTTGATAAGACAAGTAATGTGCAAGAAATATGGTGATACCTCCTATTCATCCTAAGAGTGTCATGTATTCTTTTATTTGTGAGCCTAAGTAAACCTAGTTTGTAGGGAATTTTAATTGGCAACAAGAAAACCCCTACACACACTTACAATCTCAGGTGGACACCATCCTAACTTGCTTAGAAGGATAATCAAAACTAATAAAACCATCAACCAACCAATCATCAAAGATTTCTACCACTGAACTTTAGAATCATTATGCCTCTACCCCGAGACAAGTCTAGTTTTGAGGAGATTATGATGAAATACATCCAATCTAACGATTTTAGGATAAAAATGGCTTCGAATAAGAATATAAAGACTCAGGTGAGCCAGAAAGTGCAGATTTTATAGGAGAGATTACCTAGTAAACTATCTAATACTACCAAAACCAATCCTAAAGAGAATATTAAGGCCATATCTAATGGAAAGGAAGTGGAGAATACAAGTTTAGAGAAGAAAAGATAGGTGATGGACCTAGGAAGAGAATTTTATTTCTCTAACACTAAGGTCTAACTAAAAGACCTTAAAGAAGTATTTATTAGGAGGCAACTCATCCATAAAAGTAGGTTCATATCATGCATGTTTCAGATATTACATTAGCTTATCATTTAGGTAAGTTTTCTTTAATTCGATGTGCCTTTTATTTTATTTCTTTTGTTTTTAGTGCCTATATTTTATCATTCTTGAGTAGATTGGATGTCAAATCCTATTATTTTTTATGGTCCATGAGTTAGGAGTAATTTGGTGAAATTTTTTAAGTGAAATTCATTTGAAAATTTGTTAAACAGAACATATTGATGCATTTAAAAAGTGGCGAGAAAATATTGATGCATTTAACTTTTATATTTATCTTTTCTTTCATCATATTTCTAATCTTGTCCATCCAAAAAAGAAAAAAAATCACAAGGTCAACTGTGTAATTTAAATAATAATGATAATAAATGACATGATTAATATATTATAACACATTATAATTATATAATAATAGTTGTCTTATTTATTATTTATGCTAATTTTTATTTCTAAATAATTATTTTTATATTTGAAAATATGAATTTATAAATAATTTAGGGAAATTAATATTTTAATATGCAACTTTATTTAAATAATTAAAACTAGTTATAACTATATGTTTTATCATTTTAATATTTGAATTCCCATTTTATATCACATATAAACCTACGTTAGTTCTTATTAATGTGACTAAATTGACATGGCTAGATACGTAAGCTATTTATTTAATTTGGAATATAAATAAAAACTTGTTTGTCTTATTTATTATTATTACAATTACATGATAAATAAAATTTTAAAAAATAGCTAATTTATTATCAAGTTGAACTATTGATATACTTTTTCCAACTACTAATTCTAATAATTTTTAGTTTAATAAAATTAATTCATATTATATGTTATGTGTTGTTAAATTTTAATATAAATAATGATTAACAAATATGATAAATTAATAAAATTAACAAATTAATCTCTTTGGTATATACTATACTACCCATATGGTTTGCTAATTCCTTATTATTTCCTATGGCTTGGTTGTCTATGTAAAATGTCATGTATATAAATTATCATGTTAGAGAGTTAATAATACATCATAAGGAAAAAAAAATTGCTTTTGGATTTTTTATAAATGTAAGGGGCTTCTGTGAAATTTTTTAAGTATAAAAAATTTTAGTATAATTAGTGAAATCACATAGCATCTTTAATACCTTTTGCACCTGAAATTTTACATTAAATTTCTTTTTGAGAAAATAGAAACTTCCCCAAAAATCTTAAGCAAAACTAACATCCTATTAAATTACACAGAATAATTATAATATTTTGTTGTATTTTTAGAAAATTTCGCTTTATACATAATTTAGACTTAATTCGGAACCTTTCTAATGTTTCAATTTCGACCCTTTTTTAATGTTTATTCATGAATAAAGTATCCCATTCGTTCATAAGCAAGGTTCCTACCGTAAAATTGATGAGAGGTTTTAAAGGCCAAGGGACCACCGAGGACATGATATTGGTTAATTAAACTATTACTAACAAAGTTTTAAATTTTGTACCGTATCAGTCAATATGTTCTGTCCAATAAAAAAATGAAACGGAACATGAGTATTCCATTCTATTGACCAGTACCGACTGATGGAAAATTTAGGCTAGATCATATATAAGCACAGCGGAATTAATTTAAAAATTTTTCATACGAACAATCTTTAACAATAATTTAATTTGAAACAAAAACAAGAAATTAACAAAGTTACTAACCTGTTTCGATTTCCTGTTGCAATTTTCCGTTGGTCTTGAATCCGTCAATCTACAAGCCGTTCAATTGTCCGGCCTCTAACGGTATCCACAGATCTTTTCAGAGAAAAACTCAAACAAGTTTTTTAGAGGAAAAATGGAAGAAGTGCTAGCTTCAAAATTTCTAATTTTTCCTTTTATATGAAAAATAATATTTTTCATATCCTTGAACTTTATTAATATTACAACTAAAGTCAAACTTTAGTTATATTTATTAATTAGTCCTTATAAGATCAAATATCACATATTGATCCTTAAAGTTTCTAAAACCTCTCAATTAAGTCCAACTTAATTCTAATTTTATTTTTCTCTTTATAGATCTTTTATGTGTGACCCATTAGGTTCTTAATATGTTGGCAATGATTATAAATTATAATTCTAATTCTCAATTAGAATTAGATAAATTAAAACTCTTTTTAATTTATCTTTAATTATCTAATTAAACAATTTATAATCATAGATCATGATTGTTGTCTAGTAAGATGTCACGACCACCTAAATATTAGGAACGCTAAAGTGGTTTGACTTAATCTATTCATGCATAATAATGATATATAATTTAATCATTTTGTCATCTAATATTTCAATTGGAAATAAAATATGAAATTAGTGTTTACTTTTAATAATCCAATCATGTTCATTCTTTCTAATTAGTAAATGATTCATGAATGATATTTAAAAAACAATTTTTCTAAATTTCAATTTATTCTATCAAATAGATAATAATTACACAAGTGATAAACCTTTTAGGATTTTTTAATTGGGTGACAAATCTTTAAAAAATTTTAATTGAGTGATTAACTTTTAAAAAGTTTTTCAATTAAGGTAAAAACATTATCTCTGTTAAGTGAACACTGACATAGCAAATAGACCTACCATGTTAGCATCCACGTAGCAAAAGTGTCGCGTCATTGTCCATGTATACACTTTTCCTGCCTTTGAAACTTTTCAATTCAATAAGTAATCTTTTAAAAAAATTTTAATTCAGTGAGCAATCTTCTGAAAAATTTTTAATTTAGGGACCAATCTTCTAAAATTAATTAAATTAAAATTACAATTAATTTTTTAATAAAAATAACAAGTGATTAATATACAATTATTTTATTAGAAAGTATTATATAATGATTTCTAAATTTAACTAACAAATATATAACTTATTCTTTTAAAAGATTAAAAATTATTTTATGAAAGTAGAATAATTTTAAATTATAAATAATTTTACAATTATATTGTAAACATTATATTTTCAATAGAATAAATCTCAATTA